>OZ057398.1:71933954-72005551 GCA_964056695.1 Melieria picta
ACTACAACAAAGGCACCAACTATTATTATGGCAACGCTGTGGACGCGCAGGCGTTGGGTCGCGGCACTGCGAGCGCTGCGCATCAGGTGCGACCGCTGCAAAGGCCAAAAATCGACAATAGCAACAATTACAACTACAACAACAACAACTACAGCTATAATCGCAACGATTTGGCGTACATGCGCGAGCAGCAGCAACTGTACGCGTCACTGCAGCGCCAACAGCAGCAACAATACGCACAGCAACTGGTGCAGCTGCCGCCGGACGGTCACAATTTTGCAACAAATGGCAGCAGTGTCATCGTTGCCATCGACACAGCAGCTGTTGATAGTAATTTAGTAATAGACGATAGAAATTTCCAACCAGATAAAAGATTGCACAATCAATCAATGGCAAATGTTGCCAGCAATTTGTATGAGCGTGCGCCAACAACAACAACAACGGCAGCGACAAGATCAGCAACCCACTTGGCTGATGCGGCAGCGGCAACAGCATCAGCAAACGATGCTACAACGGCTGCATCGACAACAACAACAACGGCAGCACCAACAACGCGTCGTCCGCGAGCATCAACAACGCCAAAGCCCGCACCAGTCATCGATGATTACCAGACAATAATCAGCCAGGCGGGCACTCACGCCTATCTGCCATGCAATGTGAGTATGCAAAAATATTGTTGTTGTATTTGCTTAGTTATTGTTGCTTACAAGGTGACATGAAAATTTATTTAAACACTAATGCGGTGCACCAAGTGGGGGGAACCCCACGACAGTGATTTGACTGATTTTCAAGTTATGGCATTGCACAGAATTTTGCTCTGCGATTAAAATGTTCGAAGGGTTGGGGATGATGTACGAGTTTTGTTGAGATGCTAAGTGCGCTTTCCGGCACGCGCCCATCCGTCAATTCAATTGCTCGTCTGTCCAACTATGCGTGCTTTGGTTTAAACATCTTTCCGGCTGTTCTTTCGCTGGTTCTGCTGACAGTTTTTCCGTCTTTCACTCCTTTGTTTCCCTTCCCGCGTCAGTACTTCTAACCGTATTTTCTCCCTTATTCCTTCATCAACTTCTCCGTTCATCTGGTCTTCCGTCTGACGTTTTCTCCGCCTGTCTATTCCTAGTCCTATTGAGTGTCATTGCATCCTGCCATTCCGGACGGGATACCATATTATCAGATCCTACATCAGTTCTTCGACTTATCTTTCCTTCTTTCCGTTCTTTTGTTTAATCTTCGTTTCATCTTTTCGTCCTTCAGTACTTCATCATTTATACATCGTTCCATCCTTCCGTATATCTTTTCCTTTATATGTCCCTCCATTAGTTCTTCTACTTATCTTTCCTTCTTTTCATCCTTCGTTTGTCCTTCCTCTCATCTTTCCGTCCTTCAGTACTTCTACCCATCTTTTCTTTCTATCCCTTTCTCTTTCTTTTCACTCTTCGACTTATCTTTCCTTCTTTCCATCCTATCGTTTGTCCTTCCTCTCATCTTTCCGTCCTTCAGTACTTCTGCCCATCTTTTTTTTCCATCCTTCCGACTATATTTTCGTTTATATGCCCCTTCCCCAGTTCTTTGACCTATCTTTCCTTCTTTTCGTGCTACCGATTGTCTTTCTTTTCCTCTTTTCGTCCTTCAGTACATCATCATCTACACATCATTCCATCCTTTCGTCTTTCTTTTCATTTATATACCCCTTCATCAGTTCTTCCTCTTATCTTTCCTTCTTTCCGTCCTACCGATTGTCTTTCTTTTCCTCTTTTTGTCCTTCAGTACATCATCATCTACACATCATTCCATCCTTTCGTCTTTCTTTTCATTTATATACCCCTTCATCAGTTCTTCCTCTTATCTTTCCTTCTTTCCGTCCTACCGATTGTCTTTCTTTTCCTCTTTTCGTCCTTCAGTACTTCTGCCCATCTTTCCATCCTTCCGTCTATTCCTACTTTTATAGCCCCTCCATCAGTTCTTCGACTTAGCTTTCCTTTTTTCGGTCCTATCGTTCGTTCTTCCTCTCGTCTTTTGGTCCTTCAGTACTTCTGCCCTTCTTTCCATCCTTCCGTCTATCCCTTCCTATATATGCTCCTCCACTAGATCATCTACTTATCTTTCCGTGTTTTTGCCCTTTCATTTGTGCCTCTGTCTGTCCGTCTGCTCATCTTTCCGTTCTTCCATCAGTCCTTCTGTCTATTCTTTCATTATTTCGTCTGCCCTTTTTCCTTTCTCCATCTGCCACCCCCATCAACTCTTCTGCTTATCTTTGCGTCCTTTGTCTGTCCCGCTGCCAATCGCTCTAATATTCTATTCCTACTTACGACTCTTCCTTCTTCCGTTTGTCCCTCTATCAGTAGCCCTGTTCATCTTTTTATCCCTTTGTCTGCCCCTTCATAAATCTTTTAGCCCGCATTTCCATGCTTCCATTTGTCCTCCAAACTTTTTTCTCGCCTGATTCTTTCTCCGTTTTTCTTTCTTCAAGACTTCTTGCGTTTCTGCATACTTCCGTTTATCGGTTTCTTTTCTCGTTCTTCTGAGCCTCCTTCCTTTGTCCGTTTTTCCTTTAAATTGTCCATCTATCTGTGTATCTGTTTACCCGTATATCCATTCGCTTGTCTCTTCGACTGTTTGTTTGTGTGCAGATGCGAGTATCCATTTGTCACTTCATTTACTGAGCACCGATATACCGATCTCCATTTTCTATTCGTCTGCACATCTGTCCGTCTAGTTTGTCCCTTCGTCTCATAATCTACTCGTCCTATCATCATTCGTCTATTTTTTGCTCGAACCATTTGTCAATACTTTCATCCATTGCTCAATTTATGTATACATCTGCCAAGCCGCTCATCTGTTCATCTAACCTTTGATTGGTTTATGCATATATCTCTTCTGTCCCTCTATTCCTCCAACTATCTATTATTGGGCTCCTCTGTTTCTACTGAGCATCCATTTGTCGTTTCATTTACTGAGCACCGATCTATGTTATGCACCAGAGATTAGCAATGAGTACCGCAATTTTGGATACCACCGCATTAATACTCATTCTTTTTACTACCTACTACTCATAAGCACCGCATAACATAAGTATCGCAACCGCACGAGTACAAAACCCGAACGAGTTTGCGATCATCGAATCATTACGAGTATTGCTCAAACGAATACTTTGTATTCGTTTGGATACCACCGCATTGATACTCATTCTTTTTACTACCTATTACTCATAACCACCGCATAACATAAGTATCCGCCAAATCGAATCATTATGAGTATTGCGGACACCAATACTTTGTATCCGTCGGTATTCGTTGTTTGCAGTGAGTGGAAGCAATGAATACAAGTATACATAATGCACCATTCGCGAAGCGTATGAAGTAGGTATACGCATTTGAAAGAAATGTTGGCGGCATGGATTTTGTCAGCTCAACTGCTGCTAATATTCTAAGCAATTACATACATATATGATGATTGAATCAATTGTCGATAATTGGACCCACATCAATGAACAAAGTTAAATATCTTTGCATGTCGATATAGCATTAAATTTATTATTTGAAAAAATAATTTATGGGAAAAAATAAACAAAATTGGGTATATCCTAAAAAATGCCTGTCATTTCTTTTCTTTTCTACGAATGCTTAATCACAATAAGAGTCAAAGAACAAGGGCGAAGCGATATGAAATTGCGGTGGTATGCGGTGTTTCCATCTTTCGTTTGGATCATTCGCACCACCGCATTTTCATATCACTTCGGAATGCGGTGGTGCGAATGATTCAAACGAATATTTCCATCTTTCGTTTGGATCATTGCCGATCATTGCCGATATTCGTGTGAATCATTCGCACCACTGCATTCCGAAGGGATATGAGAATGCAGTGGTGCGAATGATTCGAACGGATATTTGCATAGTTCGTTTGGGTCATCGGCACCACCGCATAGCCGAAGTGAAATGAAGATGCGATAGTTTGCACTCGTTTAGTATTGCAAGCTGATGATTCGTTCGTTCGGATTACTAGTATTCGGAATGAATGCTTCGTTTGCGGTGGGGATACATACTCATATCCGTTTTTTGAGTAGTGGCACATATTCGCACCGCATTTTACTCGAATACATATTGCGTCATACAAATATGACCGCATGCAGATCTCTGTTATGCACGTCTCCTTTCCTTTTCTATCTGCCTGCAAATCTTTCCGTCTAGTTTAACCCTTTAACTGATAAAAAAGTCATTCATTTGTCCAGCGGTTTATCCATCTTTTTGCTCGAACCATTTGTCAACACCTCCATTTATTCCTCCGTATATACATTTGACGATCCACTCGTCCGTTTTCTATCCTTTGATTCGTTTATGCATCTATCGCTTCTGTCTCTCTATTCCTTCAACTATCTATCATTGGGTCCATCTGTTTCTACCGAGTATCCATTTGTTGTTTCATTTACTGAGCATCGATCATGTAAGTCTCCTTGCCTTTTTTATATATGTCTGCAAATCTTTCCATCTAGTTTGCTCCTTCGAGTGATAATATACTCGTCCATTTGTCCAGCGATTCATCCATCTTTTCGGTAGAACCATTTGCCAATACTTTCATCCATTGCTCCATTTAACTGCCAATCCGCTCGTCCGTTCATCTATTCTTTGATTCGTTTATGCATCTTTCTCTGCTGTCCCATTGCTCCTCTATTCCTGCAACTATCTATCGTTGGGTCCATCCATAAGTTTCGTCCTTTTCATTCCTAACTGTAAATTTTAGTAAGTTTCTCATAAGATTATCAATCTCATTGAAGAAGAGGCACCGTAGAGTTTTCCTGACACTCACTGCTAATCCAACACAAATCCAACCTCTCACAAAAGTCATCAGAGATCTGTAATCGCTTGCTAGGGCTGTAAACTAAAAAGGGTGTCTAATGCGTTATTTAATGGCTCAATTTAACCCACTAAGCGCCAAGGCAGCACACTAGCCTGCAAAACTGATGCCAACAAATGCGGCAAAAGAAAAGTGAAAATAAGAGCGAGCATTATTTTTGTTAACTTATCTTTTTTTATACAAACTTGGCCACAATTTACGAGCGGACTTTTTCCAAAAACAGTAAAAAAAATTCAAAAAATATATATTTAAAAAAAAAAGTGAAGAAAAATTTGTGCGAGGCGAAATGTGCAGCGCAAAATTGAATAAAAGAAAGCAAGAAAGGCTGGCAGTCGGAAGTTTGGTAGTAAACTTGCCTGCCACATCACTGCATTTACAGTATCAATTTCCCTTACTGCCACACACCACACTGACCTAAATACTCACAAAGGAGTTGCTGCACACGCACACATACACACTCACACACGGAGCTAAATGTTTGTATGTGAATGCAGTAAATACGCGCAGCATATACGTAATTATATACCAGCTGGCGCTATGTATGTAGGTGCATTTATTTATATGTTTGTGTGTCTGTTTGTATGCATTTTTGTGCTTGTAATGCAGCCTTTACTATGCAACACTGCCAGCAGTCACACACGCACACACTCGCACTCGGCGGCCGCACACAGCTTAAACGTTTTCCTCAACACTGGCGCCTTGTTCGTTTGCATTCACATATTTTCTTTTTTTTTCAGCATTTTTGCGTTTGCCATTTTTCTCTCGCTGCTTTTTCGCTCGCAATTTGCTTTTTTAATTATGATTCGCTGCTTTACGCTTACAACAAAAAGGAAAAAAAGAGAAGCTGAATGAAAGAAGCAGAAAAAACGCCAAGAAAATTACATAACAGCGGCGCCCCTTACACTCTACGCCCAAAGGAAAATTTCGTACGAATAATTGAGTTGCCCTGCACCCACACACACACACACACACACACACACACAATTTTTGAGGTTTTATAATTTTCAGCGATGGTTTTTTGTTCTTTCTTTCTTTCTTTCTTTTACAAGGCACATAAATATTTGCTCTTCACGCACTGATACCTGCGACCGCTGCGCGTTTCAGCTGCGCCAAACGCGGCACAGGCCGACGCATTGTGTGCGTCCCGCTGCTGGCTCGCCACTAAATGAGTCAAGTCAAGGCAAATAGGCAAATGAACAAAAACAAAAACAACAACAAAAAAATATTGCGCTGAGCCAAAAATTACACTTCTACACTTTCCTACTATTTTCTTAATCAAACCACTTTCCAATTAAAAGTTTTAGAAGCGCTTTAGCGCCGCATAAACGGGCACGAGAGCACAAGTACAAAACACAACAACAACAAAACACAACAACAACAACCAGCACAACAAATATGGTGTTAATTACAGCGCAATTGCGCCGCTCACGCCCCCTCGGGGAACTGAGCGTCGGCCAGTTTCGGTTCGTGGTGCGAGCGCAAATTTAAACATTTTGCAGAATTTTAAATGAAGCTAAATTGTTGAGTGAAGAGCGGCAAGCGGTCGGAGATTTTCATTTCAATTGCAATTTTGCTTACCTTTTCACAGGTGCAAGTCGAGTGCGGGTGGAAGTGGGCGGATTAAGTTGCAAACAATATTTTTTAATATGAATGCTCGCATAAATTCTTGAGAAAAAAAAAGTTACAACAGCAAAAAGTGAAATTGTTTTTTCAGCACTTTTAAATGTTGGTGCCATGGAAAATTAAACTTTTATGCGAATATTTAAGGTTATGTTGGAATGATGGCTTTCAGGGTTAAAGTGTTTATGAATTGTTGCAATATTTTTGACCACAAAGGCAAACAGCTTCACTGATTTGAGTTTGAGTTGAAATGGGTTGATGCAGTGGCGCACACAGGATTTCATTTTGGGGGTTTTGCATACAACATTTGAGCCGAATACCATTCGAAACCATATTTTGCACCAGCAATTTTTCTGTTTGGTAGCAGGTTGAATCCCCAAAACGCCCCCTGTGTGTGCCACTGGGTTGATGTGAACCCCTGAAAATATTACGTACAGATTTTGAATAAGACAAGACTTGGTTGTCGGCCTCAATACATAGTTCGCTGGATTCTCATACCAAAGGCCCTAGGTTCGATTCCCAACTCGGGCTGGTGAAAGACTCATCTACTTCTATCGCTACTCGTATCTACATGAAGCAGATCAGAATTACAAGAAACCCACAAGTGCTCTCTCCAAGTGTGAAAGGAAAATTGCCAAAATCGCCGTTCGGATTCGGCGTTAAACTGTAGGTCCGCTCAATCCTTTTCTCATCCGTTTGAAATTTGTTTTAATACATGAGTAAAAAAAACAGTGTTGCATACACATTTCAAACAGGTAAAATTTGTGGTATCGTAACCGGCCTTTCAGGGCGCCGAGTGTGTCTCTTACAGAGGCAGCCACCATAACCTAACCTTACCTAACCGGAAAGAGTGCCTCAAGGCTCTTATTGCCGAATTAAACATCACATTCCAAGTGGTGGCTTCTCATACCAGAGGCCCTAGGTTCGATTCCTAGCTCGGGCTGGTAAAACACTCGTCTACTTCCATCGCTACTCGTATCTACATGAAGGAGATGAGAATTACAAGAATCACAAAAGTGCGCTCTTGGTAGACAATGGCAAAACCTTTAAGTGCGGAAGGAAAATTGCCAAAACCCTCGTTCGAATTCGGCATGAAACTGTAAAGGAAAGGTTGAGGGGATCCTTCTATTTTTTTGACAGAGGCCACCAATTTTTTTTAATATTAAAACAGCATTAATAGGAGCTGGAACAGTGATCTGTCTTTTTTGTTTGACATAAACCATTCTTTTATACAAATTTTCAAAAATAAATATTTTTATCAGTTTTCATTCTAGAAGCTTTTGCGAAATTTTTAAACATTCCTACAAATTTCAACAACAAAACTATTTCTTCAAACAGCAATTTTCATTATTCAAGTAAACATAAAATTTTCCCATTTGTCCTTTTGCCTACAACCGACAATAACCGAAATCGATTTTTTATTCTAAAACACTTGAGGCAATATTGCGCGTAAAATTGCCAGCCATCGAGGCGTGTCTGACATTAAATGCCACTGTGCTCGAATCATAGATAAAGCAACCTTTACAAATTTGTAATAAACCAGCCAGCAGCACTGGATTTGTTAGCGGCAATAGTGGAAAATGTGCGTTTCATTTGCGCCCAACCGAGTGCGCCCACAGTTTGTTTTATTAGAAATTCTTCGCGCGTAAACAAATATGCCATAAAATTGCTGATGCTATCGACATTAAAACTTTGAGTGCCATTTGCAGCTTAAGCGAAAAGTTGCCATCGCTGACATTACATATTAATTTACATGCAAAACCATAGCTGCCAGCAGATGCAACCAGAGTTGCTACGATTGACTCAATTACCTCAGACGGATATCTTCAAAGAGTCGTGTATCCAGTCCAGTGATTGTCATTATAGGTAAATTTTATTTATATTTAGTTCTATGGTTACCATATTTGAGGCCAGTTTTAGATTTTATGCAGACATTTCCGAACGTTGCTGTTTGCATTTTAAAATAGGAAACAGTTTGTAGCAGCGAAAGAAAGTCTCAACTTACGAGTATTGCAGCGAATAGGCAAGTAGTCGATTATGAGTTGACCTGTAGAGTTGAACATTTTTTTTGATTTAAGTCTTTTGAGATTTTGAAATCCTGTTTAGAAGAAAGTATTTATAAATTCGTTTCCCAGTGCCTCTATTTAATCTGAATAGAAAGCTAGAGGCATTGTTTCCAATATTAGGTTGAACCTTCACCGAATGGTGGGACTAATCAGAAGACTGAGTCCAAAAGGTCAGCTTATGGCATCGTCGAGAATCTAACTCAATCCACGAGACCAGAATTTGGCACTATCGATAATCCAACTTAATCATGGGACTCAATTGATCCGGCCATCATATGGCATCGTCGAGAATCCCACTTGATCGTGGAATCAAATCCATAAGGCCAGCATGTGGCATTATCGAGAATCCAACTGAATTCACGAGGCCAAGATATGGTATCGTCGAGAATCCAATTTAGTCATGGGACTCAATTCATGAGGCCAGAATTTGGCATCGTCGAGAATCCCACTTAATTGTGGGACTCACTCCATGAGGCCAGCATTTGACATCATCGAGAATCCAACTTAGTCACGGGACTCAATTCAAGAGGCCAGCATATGGCATCGTCAAGAATCCAACTTGCGCAACCTGCCGTGGTGAGGTACACAGAGACCAGAGTATTTTTTCGATATATATTCCTTCTCGCTAGAAAGACACTTTGCGCCTTAGGTTCTGATGTTAAGGAAAGAAATAAAGCTCTGTCTCATGCTCTGAGAATCTTAAATCCCTGAGTTCAGTGAGATCTCCTGAAAATCGTAAGAAAATCCAGGAAATTTACACAGGAAATTGCGCAATCCTATCCTCTTTCACCTTACATCCCCTTTTCTCTCTTGTCATTCTTTTTCCTGAGCCTTAAGTGCAATGGGACCTCAATGCTTAAAGAACCATGTACGTTCTATATGTTAATTTCTCGACTCATTCTCACATCCCTCTATTCATTCAGTCAATGCCTCTATTTGATTCTAAACTCCAACAAAAATTATCACAATTCCATTTTCTCTTTTCTGTCAATTTCTTACGTGCGCTGGCCGGTGATTGCCAGAAAATGCCACGAGCACTCAACGATCGCCGAATAAGTACACCAATCGCTGTGTGTAATCTGCCCGTTTTACAATCTATAATTAAATTTGCTGCAAGGTGTAAAATAAAACGCTTCATGAGCACCGAAGCATGTGCTCGGCAAATGTCAGCAAATTTATTTCCACCCGCATTTTTCACAGAATTCACCAACTTTGCCTTTTTTGTGATGAGACAGCAAAAGCTGTGCCGCTAAGTGGGTTAGTTGACCAGTCGATGAAGCGACATGAAACTTGAGAAAGTATTTCGACTGCACGTTTATAAATATACCACAACTGTACCATACAAGCATTCCGCTGAAACATACCAAAAAAAAAATATTAAAAAAAATAATTATAAAAAAAATATGAAAAAAATCAAAATGCTGCTGTTTGTTTGACTTCTTTTGCGTTGCTGTTATTTTTGGTTTTTTCTTTTTTCTATTTTATGTTACTTGTTATTGTATGTCGAGTAGTTGCTGCTTAAAGTTTTACGTTCATATATTTGTATGTGTGTGTGTGAATTCCATTTTATTTTCATCTCTTTTTATGTGCTTCGGTACATTGTAATTTCCTTTGGAGGGCGGCGACGGCCGCTGCATGTTCGCCATTTGCCTTTTGAAATTCATGGCCTGCGGCCAGGCTTGTTGGCTGTTTAGCCAACTTGCATTATTGTTGGTAATTTTTAGCATGCGACACACCTGGAGAATGTGAGAGCATATGCGGTGCCCTATTTGCTCCAAAGTCAAAGGTTGGGCTCGCTCTAAGCGGCTTACAAAGCGACAAAAGATTCTGAGATATCTGTCTTCTACAATGGGATCCATATTCAGGCAATGTGTCGTCTGGACACTAACTAAATGCGGCAACAGGAAGTCGAGCTGGTGTTGGATTAAACTGGAGTTTATTTAGATTCAAAGTTTGGAGGCCAAAAATTATACAATATCCGATTGGATTAGTTAAGTAGTGCAAGAATTGTTAAAAGTTTTAAAACTGTGCGGATTTCAGGTCTTAGGATGTTATTGGAAGTGAGGTTAGGTTAGGTTGTAAGCTAAGTGAGTGAGTTATGTTTGAATTTAGTTAGATTTGATTAGCCAAATGTTAGGGGATTTGACTTGGATTAACTCAAACTTTAGATCTTAAATTGACTCAACCAAATCAATGCCAGTTTATTGACTGTAAAAAAGTATTGATTTTTTAGATGAGGTTTTCTGAGGTGATAAATCAAGATAAACCAAGTTTCTGTTAAAATCTTGGTTATGCAAGATTAGTTGAGATCGTTTAAGATTAGTTGAGATCATATGAGAAGTTAACCTGAATTCGATTATTAACCTCAAAAGTGTAAATAAAAGATTCTGATGGTAATGCAAAATTAGTTGAGATGGTTTGAGATTAGTTGAGATCATATGAGAAGTCGAACTGAATACGATTATTAACCTCAAAAGTGTAACAAGAAGAAGCTAACAAAGTTCAAGAAACTACCGAAAGAGACACATTGCCGAAAACTGGAGCCGTTGTGAGGCCGCAAGAAAGGAAAAGAGGTGCAATCTTTTGTCAATTTGATTTCAGGACAAATCGTAGTCAACCCGGTTGTCATCCATTGAAATCCATTGTTGGCTTTCTCAAGGACAATAAAGTAGATAATCAATTTGGCTTATTGGAGGTTAGAATTTTAGAGGATAGCGACATGTTTTGTAAGGTTGTAAGGACATAATTGCCTTTGAAGACCGTGTTTAATATTGGAAGAGGAAAAATAGTCAAATTGTGTTACTTGAATGAGTACAAAGCTACCAAAAAATAAATCTTTTGAGCTGGTGACCACTTTTCTTGCAACCTGATTGCTTTTAGAACTCCGAAAGAACTCATGAGAGACAAAATGTGTTTTCAACAAGGTCTTCAAAAGTTAGTAGTGTCAAAAGTTTAGTATCTCCGAAAAGTTTGTACTATCGTTAGTTTGGTAGATAGAAAAGGCTGTCTTTAGCCAAATTAGACCTGAAGGCACACATAGGTCAGTTTGGCTCGTTGTGACACCTAAGGAAAGCTTTCATTCTAAAGTATCGATTGTTCAGTATGAGTTACTCAGATTAACGAAATCACAATTCTTTTAAGTTAGTTGATATAAGACAAAAATTATTGAGATTACTCATTCTGAAATGGGCTACATAGTACAGAAGACAGTGAATTGACATTTTGTGACAACAAGCAATTTTTATATTAAAATTTCAAAGTATTTCCAGCAAACATATGAAAACTGTCAATTTTAATTTCTTCATAAAAATTGTTATCTTCACGAATTGTCACGCTATGCTTTTGGCTACTTTAAATTGACTTTTACCGACCGAATTGTCGAAGAAACCGCACTGCCGACACCTGCCCACAAGCACACCTAATCCTGCCATTACATCTTCCTTGGCGAAATTCCACAAATTTGTACTCGAGCGTGCACACAAAATTTCACAATAACCGAATCTCAACCAAAAAAAAAAACTATTCCAAATTAGCTAATTTCACAGCAAAAATTTCACCCAAGCGCCGAAAATAATTTGTCACCTCAACGAAATTCTGCAGCGCCCCGCCCACTGGCTCCTTTTCCCTTACAATTTCGAGACTGTGCCAAACATCAGTGAGTCGCACGCGCCAACCGACAGACGGCGTGCCAGTCGCTTCCAGTCTCGTCGTCTCACCCTCGTTCGTCGATAATCATCTTCATTTAAAGCTAAGCATGATGTGAATTTTTGAGCTCAAGTTGGTGAGTTGTTGTTGTTGTTGTTGTTGCCGCACTGCTGATAATAATGACGACGTTGTCCTTTATCCACTGCCGTCACTTCATTGTGCCCGGCACAGCGTCGAAAGTAATAAAGTCGGCGTGACATTGTTGGCGTCGACGTCGGCGTCGGCGTCGTCATATTAAAAACGCAGTAAGTGGCGTATTTTTCATAGAACTTTGTTTTCTGTGTTTTTGTTGTTGTTGGTGGTGTTGCGAATGAGTGCTAAGAAGTTTGTTGGGCCATGGGGCGAGGGTTGAATTGAAAATTCAAGTAGGCGCCTAACGTTTTTAGCTGCAGACCTGAGACTCAGCAACGATGCTTCATGCTACTCTTTTACTGCTTCTTCTTCTTCTTCTTCTTATAGTTGTGGGTTCTTGTTCTTGTTTGGCTTTGGCTGGCTTCAATTTGTGACAGCTTTTGTGAAATGTTTGTTGCTTACGTTTTCAACTTTGTGCTTGAGGAGTTGACTAGTGGCGAATTCCGGCTGCACGAAGTGCGAGACGAATGGGCGCGGTGGGCGTGTGCGTGTGTGCGGCCGAGTTGCTGTCGAGTTGTTGTAATACACTGACCCATTGTCGCGATGGCGCTCGGCATTAAACTGTGCGTCTGTGTGCCAGTGCGTTTGTATTTGTGTGTGACTGCTAGATTTACAACCAATATGTACAACAACAACAACAATAATGAAAGCATTCATAGCAACAACAACAACAAATGATTATAGCATCTAATCATGACATCGTTCAGCGGCGCCACCCAACACTGCCATCGATGACAACAGTTCAAAAGGATGTCATTTGACCCAGCAGCCGTTCTCGGTGTTTGGCTTGTCGCGCTCATACGTACCGTTGACTGTTTGCGTGTGTGTGTGTGTGTGTGTGTGGATGTGTATGTCCTCTACGCTTTCGACTGCCTTTTGTGTGGGCGCTGCGTGGCTGTGACCAATGTTTTGCCTGCTTTTCGCTGCTGCCAACACTGGCCCGGTGCCGCTGACAATGTGTGTGTGTGTTTGTATGTAAGTGTGTTTGTATGCGTATTAGTGCGGTTGTTTGCCTGTGCGCCATGCACGCATTGTTACCCTGTGGGAAATCGGACTGGTCCAAGTCTAGTTTTTCAACTGGTCGCTTGACAGTCATATATGACCTCAGAATCGACTCGTTTTCTTGTAGCAAACTCACCCTTTTAACATGGCGGTGTCCTAGGCGAGGGCCAATTGTCCCCGTCTGCATCCATTCGCAACTAGTCCAAGGTTAGTCCGAAGTAAACCAGTTTTCAAACCAGTTGCAAAGCGAATAGTTTGCAAACTAGTTTATTCTGGATTAGGTTTCTAACCACTCGATTTTTATGGGGAAAATAAAACTGCATTTTTTAAATAATTATTCTATTTTAAAAATATTTTAAAATTTTTTAAATTTTAAATTTTTTAAATAATTATTTTATTTTAAAAATATTTAAAAATAAAAACAAAAAATCATCGCGAATAAAAAAAATTGTTGGTGCATTTAAAGATGAACTGGAACTGTTTGGGGCCTGATGCAATACAACATCCTGACTTCGCCTGCAATAAATAAATAAATAAATGAATTAATAAATAATTACATAAATAAATAAATAAATGTATTAATACATACCTTTAAGCTGCCGCTGCTGTTTCGTTTTTCTCATTTTTATGTGCTCTTCTCGCCTATGAACGCGCACACAGAACGTGAACGATTAGACGCGAGCTGACTGACTTCTGCATCCGCTGACAGCTACTTTGACAACTAGTAGTCCAATTGACTACAAAAAACCAGTTAAAAGACCAATGAATTTTGGGAACTAGTTGTCTCAGGTCCGACAGGGTACTTTATGCGTGTTACACGCACACATACCAATGCACACGCACACACGCGCCCATGGACACAATAAATATATTGGCCAACGCTAGCAGGAAGCTTTACAAAAATTGCTTCTAAATTATTATTGTCATTATTGACAGAAATGAATTGTCATTTTGCTGTCTTCATTCGCATTACCGCTACACGTTGGATACTTTTATTGTTGTTGTTGTTGTTGCTTGTGTCGTTAGTTCTATTATTAGGATATCACACAAATGGCCAACGTGAAATATATCGACAGTCATGAATCTGCTGTATGGTGTAGTCAGTGCATTTGGCCCAAATATTCATTGACAATGAAGCCGACTACACTCGCTGCGGGAACTAGTAGTTTCCGTCGGCCATTTTGGAACAACACATTTGGTTTTTGCTATTTACAAAAATTTAACATAGGCCATTTAAGACCGTCCTTGATGAATTGGGGTATTTGTGTTTATTCATGCACAAAAAACTAATATTTATGTGGCCATAAAGTTGTGACTAGGAGAATGAGGCCGGAACTCCATTAGTTGATGTTAAGTTTTTGTCATAATTTTTGCTATAAAATTTAGTGTACGACAGACAGAAGTTGCACTTCGAACCTACTTTCTGTGGTTTATTTAACAAAAGTTTAGTAAACAATTGTCAATATTAAAGAACCAACAGGGTTATATATTTTGGTTTGAATAACCGTAACAGAAAATATTATTATTCTAAAATAATTTTAAATCTTTTCTTATTACTTTTGCAGGTCAAACAGCTGGTGAAGAAACCCATTTCATGGCTGCGCATGCGCGATGGCCACATACTCACCGTCGATCAGACAACCTTCATTGCGGATCAGCGCTTTCAGTCGATCTATGCACCCAATCCGGAACGCTGGTCGCTGCAAATCAAATATGTGCAGCTCAAGGATGCCGGCACCTATGAGTGTCAGGTGTCGACGGAGCCCAAAGCCAGCGCCATAGTCAGTTTGCGCATTGTCGGTAGGTGAATCGAACGAAAATGCAACAAAAAGTCTTCTTTCGGTCTGATCTTTAGCATTAAGCAAGATTTACTTATGTATAATATAATATATATTTTTTATTTTTGGTCAAATTTGAGTTTCAACTGTTCTCTTTCAGTTTTGAAACCACGAGGCCCCGAGGAACTAATCGAAATTTCTAAAATTTACAAAACCCTTTTTATGACGTCAACTCACGAGAACCACGTCTTGTTGTCAATCTTTACTGATCTATGTTATCTTAGGGGGTTTTTTTTTGGTAAAATACTTATTAGGAATTTCTTAACCGAACACTGAAAGACACAAATCAATCACAGATATTTTGCTGAGCTTCCGAACTAATGCAGAAATCGCTGCGAAGGAGACTGAAGCTCCGAGTGTAGTTCTTCGATCACAGTTTCTTGGTGTCTAAGTATATTCCGAATCTTCTATTCCAATTCTATTTTATTGGTCCAAATCTTTTTCATAGTTAGATCACAGTGACTAGCCGACTTGATCCAAAATCCTTCATGATTACCATTCTACTTTGTTCATCACAGCCCTTCCTAGCGATAGAATTTATTAGATCACAATAAGTTGGAGACTAGATTCCTACACCTTCATGTTTCCAATTCCACTTTGTTGCTCAAGACCTTTTCTTGCTTAGATTACAGTCATTAGCCGACTAGATACCAAATCTCTCATGATTCATATTCTTCTCTGTTGTTCGAAAGCCCTTTCTTGCTTACATCACAGTGTCTAGCCGACTTGATCCCAAATCCTTCATGATTCTCACTCTATTCTGTTTATCACAGACTTTCCTAGTGATAGAAGTTATTAGATCAAAGTGACTAGCGACTAAATCCTTTATGGATTCAAATTCTATTCTATTGGTCGAAGGCCCTTTCTTGCTTAGATCACAGTGACTAGCCGACTAGACCCCAAATCCTTCTTAATTCTCACTCTTTTCTGTTAACCACAGACCTTTCTAGTGATAAAATTGATTAGATCACAGTGACTAGTCGACTAGATCCCAAATCCTTCATGATTCTCATTCCACTCTGTTGGTTGAAGGCCCTTTCTTGCGTAGATCACAGTGACTAGCCGACTAGAGCTCAAATCCTTCATGATTCTCACTCTATTCTGTTCACCACAGACCTTCCTAGTGATAGCAGTTATAAGATCACAACGACAAGACGACTAGATCTTAACACCTTCGTGATTCCAAATCTATTCTGTTGGTTGAATGCCTTTCCCAGTGACTAGGCGACTAGACTCCTACCCCTTCATGATTCCAATTCTACTCTCCACTTAGAGGCATTTTCTTCTTATAGGATTGATTAGATCACAGTGACTAGGCGACTACATAGACCCCTAACCTATCATATTTTCAATTCAAAATAAAAAGATCTAAAATTTCCTTTGTCACCAATCCCTACGATCGGTTTTATATGGCAAGTTTGCTTTGTTAGTCAATTAACTTTCAGTCTATCAACTATCTACGTATTGGTTTATTAACTCCCAATGTGTCAATTATTCGTGTTTGAACTGTGGGTCTTTCAAATTTCACTCTGTCAAGTCCCAGTTAGTCATAATACAGTTTGTCAACCATCAGTCTATCAACTGACGATTTATGGACTCATTGTTGATCAGATCTGTCATACTTTATTTTGAAAACCGCTGGACTATAAACTGTCAATCCATTAAGAGTTAGTCTTTCAGTTTTCGGTGCATGAACTATTAGTCTATTGGCTGTCATTTAGTCAACTATCGGTCTATCAACTCGTTTAGTTTGTGAACCGTCAGTCTATAAACAATCAGTCAATTAACTGTCAGTTTTTCAATTGTCAGTCTATGAACTATTGGACTATCTGAAAATTGTCATTAAGTCAACTATCGGTCTACTGACTTTCAGCTTGTTAATGGTCAGTGTAATAGTACAAATTGTTAAGCGTCAATCTATGAATAGTCAGTCAATTAACTGCCAGTTTTTCAATTATCTGTCAATCTGTCACATCAATTTTCAGTCTATGGACTCAATCAGTCCACTGGTCAGTCTATGAGCTGATCGGCGGACCTTTGAACAGAGGACGCTGGACTGCGATCATCACGGTTCACTGGCCCATTGAAGAACCAGCAACAAAAATGGGTATCCCTCCAGCTCCAAAAACCCGGACGAAAAAGAAACCAACTTTCACTTCCTCTGTACCTGTTCGGCTCTATCGAGAAGGTGGAAGTCTTTGGTGAAGCCATTCATCACTCACTGGGTTCGCGCCTTGCCTTCATTAACCTCTCGGCATGACTATAAGGAGCAGATTGCCGAGAGGGTTAACTACTTATAGAAGTACTAAACAAAAATAGTGACAACAAAATGGCGCACATGCGCTAATTGCGCCACTAACTGTCTGTCTTTTGCCAGTCTATGAATTGTTGGTCTATTAACTGTCCATCTGTCTTTAGTCAGTCTGTGAATTGTTGGTCTATTAACTCTCCATTTGTCTTTTGTCAGTCTGTGAATTGTTGGTCTATTCACTGACCATCTGTCGACTGTCACACTGTCAACTGTCAGTCTATGGAATATCTATCGTCAATCTGTAAAAATTCAGTTTATCAACAGTTTCAGTCTCGTATCTGTCAACCTCATAACTTAGCTTTGAACCATCAATCTGTCAACTATGGATCTATTTACTATACATCTGTCAACTGACAGCTAATTGTCATTGTTAGCGAATATTTGACAGTTTTGACCATATCTTGAAATAGCAAAAAATTTGATCAAACACAAAGTTTCACTACGCCACCTTCGGCAATTCAATAGCAATAATTTTGATCCAGAAATCAGCTGCAAACTTCAAAGACTGTAAAATTCTCTACGCCACCTTTGACAAATTAAAATTTCTTATTAACTTCCTCGACTTTCATAAAGTTTAGCTTCAGCTAATCCAACTTTATTGCAACTTTTGGACTTTAAATTTTCTCGTTGATGTTTTTTTTAATTCGAAACTGATATTCAGCTTCATGTTCGCACATCGCCACATAAATCTGTCACTTGCTATTTATGTGTGTGTGCGAGCGAGCGAATCTGTTTCACATGATATGCAAATTTGTATTTTGCGAAATTCCATTATCTAAATTTCCTGCATAATTTTGCTTTATCTTCTGCAAACACTTCACATCACATCGCATCGCATCAAATCAATTTCACTTGCAAACACTCTCGTAAATTACGAACACACACACACACATCCAATCTACACACATACCCACATTAAATGCACGCACACATATGCGCAGAGCCGAAAACGGAATTGATTGGCGAGCCGACGCGTCACGTCAAGGCGGGAAGTCAAGTGAAATTGCGCTGCATAATTAGTCAGGCGCTGGAGCCGCCACTTTTTATTAATTGGTTCTACAATCAAAAGCAAATTTATTTGCATAATCGCAAAGGCTGGCGCACGGAAATCGAACGCATCGAATTGCCGCCAGATATGCCAACAACAACAACAACAACCACAACTAGCACCACAACCAGCGCCACCACTACTACAACTACAACAACAGCAGCAGCGGCAGCAGCCACTACAACAATGTCGCTAACAACGTCGAGCAACGATGATGCAGCTGACGTGGCCGCAACGATGGCTGCTGCTGCAGCGGCGAGCGGTGCGACAGCGGCTGCAACACACTCGGCTGGCTCGTCAACGTCACTGGCAGCGGGCTCGAGCGGCGCTGGAGTGGCGGTCGCAGCGACTGAAATGTCAACAACATTACCAGCCATAACAAAAACAACCAATACAACAACAAGCAGCGCAGCAACGACACCAACAACAACTGCGGCAACAGCAGCAGCAACTTCAACATCAGCAATGACACCAACTACAACAACTATGACAGTGGCGGAAGTTAAGCAGATTACGGTATGTGGATGCATTTTTTTCTGTTGAGGCAATATTTGTTTTTGTTGCAGCTTAAAAAAGTGGAAAATTAGCATACAAAAATTTGCGCGCGTGTGTGTGTGTGTAGAGAGAGGAGTTCGAAGAGTGGCAATGTGCATTTTTTCTCACACATTTGCGGCACTTCAAGTTGTGCCAAGTGGACTATGAACTTTATGCGGCGCGCTTACAGCGAAGTAAACAAAACTGCAATTAATTGTTGTTTTTGCTCGCAAGTGTAGTGCAAAGTGGCGCTGAGCGGCTTGGAGCGGTGAGCGTTGAGCATATGTGAACGTTTTTAGAGTTTTAAAAGTTGGCTCAATTACATTAAAAAAAGTTTAAAAAATTGGCTTATGGAGGGAAGAGAGATTTCTGAAAGCACTCAAACTGTGAATTCTCTATTGAAAGGTTTTATTACAACATTGAATCAATGATATGTGAAGTCTTAGATAATTGTTGCATCAATGTTAGTTGAGTTGAGAATATTGCAAATCAACAGTGAACAGTGTGTCAGATAAGGAGATTTCCTCCTAGATTTAAGAGATTCTTGGCCTTTAAGGAGAATTTTTAGGAGCAAGAAATGTTTAGGAGAAAGTTTAGAAGATTTTGATGTAGATGTGACATCATTAGTGGCACTGAGGCTTTGAATATTGAAAGCTTAAGTTCAAAATGCTTCAATTTGTATAATTTATGCAATGAATGAGGGAAGTTCACAAAAGCGAATTTCAGACCAAAGTAATTTTTTATATTTTGTTTTATGATAGTAGTTGAAGCTAAATGAATATAAAAATATTTTTGTTATTTTTTTATGAGAAGTTAAATTCATAAGTTTATAATGGCAAACATAAAAAAATTTTAGGAGTTTTTTAAATTTTAGAAAAATTTTAAATTTTTGAGAGTTTTTTTCAGTTTTATTTTTTTATTATTTTTATTATTATTTATTATTCTATTTTTTTATACTTAGGAGAAAGTCATTTCGGGTATCTGGCAACACTGACAGTGAATCACTGATATGTGTTATCTAAAATATTTATACTATATTTATCTGCCGCATTGACTATATCTGATGTTTTGAATGTCAGATATTTATTTAAAACTTATTGTATACAAAACTTTACCTCCTATCGACTCATTCTATGCCATTCACTAATCCTTTCTTTCTTTCTACTAAAGCAAAATTGTATTTTTATATGAAATCCTTTCTTTCTGCAAGGCTTTCTCTCTGGCGGTAATTTTCGTAGCTTAATGGTTGGTGCATTGGCTAACTAGTAGAAAAGTCTTTGGGTTCAATTCCTACTAAAGCAAAATTGTATTTTTATATGAAATTCCTTCTTTTTTCAATGCATTCTCTCTGGCGGTATTACTCTTAGCTTAATGGTTGGTGGATTGGCTAACTAGTAGAAAAGTCTTTGGTTTCAATTCCTCCTAAAGCAAAATTGTATTTTTATATGAAATCCTTTCTTTCTTCAATACATTCTCGCTGGCGGTATTTTTCTTAGCTTAATGGTTGGTGCATTGACTAACTAGTAGAAAAGTCTTTGGTTTCAATTCATACTAAAGCAAAATTGTATTTTTATATGAAATTCCTTCTTTCTTCAATGCATTCTCTCTGGCGGTATTTTTCTTATCTTAATGGTTGGTGCATTGGCTAACTAGTCGAAAAGTCTTTGGTGTCAATTTCTACTAAAGCAAAATTGTATTTTTATATGAAATCCTTTCTTTTTTCAATGCATTCTCTCTGGCCATATTTTTCTTAGCTTAATGGTTGGTGCATTGGCTAACTAGTAGAAAAGTCTTTGGTTTCAATTCCCCCTAAAGCAAAATTGTATTTTTATATGAAATCCTTTTTTTCTTCAATGCATTCTCTCTGGCTGTATTTTTCTTAGCTCAATGGTTGGTGCATTGGCTAACTAGTAGAAAAGTCTTTGGGTTCAATTCCTACTAAAGCAAAATTGTATTTTTATATGAAATTCCTTCTTTTTTCAATGCATTCTCTCTGGCGGTATTACTCTTAGCTTAATGGTTGGTGGATTGGCTAACTAGTAGAAAAGTCTTTGGGTTCAATTCCTACTAAAGCAAAATTGTATTTTTATATGAAATTCCTTCTTTTTTCAATGCATTCTCTCTGGCGGTATTACTCTTAGCTTAAAGGTTGGTGCATTGGCTAACTAGTAGAAAAGTCTTTGGTTTTAATTCCTACTAAAGCAAAATTGTATTTTTATATGAAATTCCTTCTTTCTTCAATGCATTCTCTCTGGCGGTATTTTTCTTAGCTTAATGGTTGGCGCATTGGCTGACTAGTCGAAAAGTCTTTGGTTTTAATTCCTACTAAAGCAAAATTGTATTTTTATATGAAATTGATCTTCCGCAGCTACAATGCCACAGTTTTGAGGGTAAAATAATTCTTCCAAAAATCTTTCCCACGGTTTGATGTTTAATCCAATTGTCTCCTGGCTGCCTGGTTGTCGAAAACTTGCTATAAAATCCACCATCAAAAGACCGCCAACTGTTAATGCAATATCCTAGATTTGATTGCATCATAATCTATAGCTTTTGTACACTAAAAACTCTAAATGCCGCTGTTAACTAATTTAACTGATCGAATGCTCGAAAGCGCTCATCTGCCTTCGTATAAGCTAAGCAGCACCTATACACACACACACACACTCGCTCATTCAAATATACGTCGAATTGTGTACAGCAAAGCTCTGTTTACCTTTCAATTTCAATTACAGACTGCATCATTAATAATACTGGCTGTGGAGAAGCAGGATTCCGGCAATTACACCTGCAGCCCTTCGAACAGTGCACCCAAAACTGTCATCCTTCACGTGCTCAATGGTAAATTTTATTCACTTCTTTTGCATATCGCATGTTGTATTTGGGTTTTTTTTTGCATTTTTGCTCTTTTGTTTATGTCATTTGTCTCGCTGTCCGCAATCAATACGACATCAGTGCAACGCATCGCATTGAAACGACAACGAAGCCAATGGAAGTGAATTAAATTGCATTGAATTTTTATTTTAATTGAATTTGTTTGCGTTTACGTTGACATTTACAATTTTGCTGTGCGCCAGTGTTTGTATATATATGTGTGTGTGTGTGTGTATGTGTGCGACAGTAATGAATTCATGTATGTAGTTGTGTCTGTTTGGACGTACACATTGTGTGTTGTTATTTGAGACGTGCTGTTGTCGTACTTTATCGGTGGCAGATTTTCAACATTTGAGGGAAAGAGATGCGACTTTTTAAATCTGCAATTGATTGTTGCGCGCAGTGGTGATTTTTGTTTTTTTTTTCTCGTAAATCCACTGACAATGTGAGTGGCATTGAGTTGCCAGTTTCAATGCAACCGAAAACAGCAATGAAATGAATTATGCTGAACAAGTCGATTGGGAAAAATTATTGGGAGAAATGCATAAATGCTCTGATGCGCCTAAAAGTGTGCTTTTGATATTATTTTGCAAATGAAAAATTAAAAGTATTGGCCTTCCTTGGTAGTTGGCCATTCGATGTGGATGCAATAATTCGACTGTTTGGTAAATCAGAGTAAAAAAAGAGAATATTGATTACGATTTAAAAAATGCCTGACAAAGTGTCTTTAATCCTCTGTTCAGAGTAACTTAAACCAATAAGAAAAAAAAGTGTCCTTAAAGTGTATATTGAATCACAGGATCATATCAAAGGACAACATAAATACGAGGGCGGGTCAATAAGTCCGTGACTTTTTGAATGAAACACAGATTTTTAGATAAAAAGTTATTTTATTTTTCAACGTAGTCTCCTTTGAGATCTATACACTTAGCCCAACGTTTCTCCAGTTTTTTTATCCCTTCCGAAAAATATGATTTGTCGAGGTCTTCAAAATAGGCATTTGTTTGTGAGATGACTTCGTCATTGGAGGCAAATCTCTTTCCGCCGAGCCATTTCTTCAAGTTTGGGAACAAGAAATAGTCACTTGGGGCTAGATCGGGTGAATAGGTGGGATGAGGGAGCAATTCATATTGCGATTGAACAACGCCAAACATTCCTGCGAAATTGTCACACAGTTGCGTTTGTGGTCGATTGTGAGCAAACGCGGCACCCATCTTGCGGAAAGCTTTCTCATACCCAAATGATCATTCAAAATTGAAACGACTGAGCCATGTGAGATGCCTATGGCTTCCACAATCTCTCTCACTTTTAATCGCCGATCGGCTAAAACCATATCGTGGATTTTTTCAATTGTTTCGGATGTGGAGACCTCAACTGGGCGTCCAGAACGTTCGGCATCTTCCGTGCTTGTACGGCCACATCGGAATTCAGTAAACCACTTTTTTACCATGGAAATGGATGGTGCAGAGTCCCCATAATATTTATCAAGCTTAGCCTTGGTTTGCGTAATGGATTTTTTCCGCAAAAAATAATAGTTAATGAGCACACGAAATTCACTTTTTTCCATTTTCTTCTCAGTCAACGCGGTAGTCTGATATTAACGGCTGTCAAAAACAAACTAAATGTCGCAGCTTGTTCAATTTTTGACAAGAGTCAACTGACAGATGACTGTTGACGGGAGCAGTGTTGCCATTTCAATGAAGAGGCGGGAAATTCAAAAAGTCACGGACTTATTGACCCGCCCTCGTAGCCTTATTATTCAAAGACGGAGTCACACTTTTCTATATAAAAGTCCTTAAAATACTCAACCAAGAGATTTTTAAAATATATAACCATAATCTGTTTTTCCCAGTTTTCCAGACTTTAGTTTGGCATACAGAGAACATAATATGGGCAGCAGGTTTCACAATACTATATTTCAATATTCAAATAGATTGGGACAAGATTTTCACAACATTTGGAACAAACCATAGAAGTAACGCTTGTTCTCATTACCATTAAATATCTTTGTACTCTTTGAGTCCAGGACATCAAAAACTTTCTTGAGTCCATCCACAATTCAAAATGTCTTGAATAGGCTTCTCGATTTGCAGTAAGACAGACCCTCAACTTGTGGTATCACAACGGACCCATTTCGCGGCCTAAGTGTGTCTTCCGGCAAGTCCCATGCCCAGACAGCCACCTAACCTAACACCTTGCCTCGCCTTCCCTTTTCTTGAGAAACATGCAATTTGTATGGTCCCTGAGTCGAATCTCCTTAGGCAGCTTGCTTAAGTCATCACCAGACACAGCACCATTGGATCTATGCTCATCGAATGGCGCCTCTCGTTCAGTGATGTCTGCAGAAGCTGCGGAGATGAAGAAAAAAAAGAAACGATACAACACTTTCTGTGCCACTGCCCGACTTTGCAGGAACACCAACTCTGTACCCTGGGTTCAAGATTTCTGACAGACCTGGCTAGCGCCGTAAATATCGAACTTGCTCTTTTTTTTACAATTTCGAACTGGTTTAACCCGGATTGAGACTGTTGGGTAGCTAGAAAGAGATTCACAATGGGCCATTTTGTCCAATACCAATTTTTTTGGCCGATATTAGCCAATACCGATTAATCGGTCGGACTCTAATAAGAACCCATCACCCTTTACGCGCGCCTTCTCAAGTTGGTCTCACCGAGAGATGATAGGGCCTCCTCAAAGAGGTTCTTCCACCAGAGACACGGCCTCCTTTCTTAACCAAACCTAACCTTATTCTCTCAGACAGTTAAGCCGCCCCTGAGGTCCCGGACTCAGTTCCAATTACATTTGAAAGTGTTCTCAATGAAAACTTGATTTCAGCTGCTCAGAATTCTTTTAAATGTAGTTGACTTCAAGGAAAGCTTAACTGTCTGAGAACAAAAACTTGATCTCAGTTGCTAAAAGCATTTTATATCTTTAAGATTAAAGATCAAATTAAAACCACTGTACCCATTATTAATAATAGTTCAGAAGAATGAGAGGAATGCAAAAACCATTAAATTTCTCTAGTTGTGCACTTGGAGATTGAATTTTCTCTGACGATGTCTGATATGAGATGATATGACATAAAAACTCTGAATATGAATTAGTTACTATTGTTTCGATGTTGTGGGAAGTTTACTGAAAATAAAGTCTAGGGATCACTAAGCTCTGCCATGAGTGCCATCTGGTTCATATAATCTATGGAACGATAGATGGCAGCCCCATTATTAAGGACTACAAGCGGTGGGCTTAATACCCACCTTGACAAAATTTCAATTGATTAACTTAATCAACAAAGGCATTTTCAATGTTCAAATGCAGAGTGAATAAGGGGGAAAAAAGATATTTAGTAAAAGTGGTAAAGGAAATCCAACCTCTGAAAATTTGCCGATGAAAATGATATTCTGTGAATTTTATATTACTGAAGTGAAATTAAGAGACCTTCTTGTTCCATTAAATAAATAAATAAATAAATAAAATTGGCGCTTTGAAGCCATTTCCATGCCATGAAATGTGGCTAACCTTGACAAAGCAGTAAAAGATTGTGTGGGTAGAAGAGTTTATATCGATTTCGTTTGTTTTTGAAAGCAGATTATTTTTCAGCGTTCAATGCGTATGAGTGTCATTTAATTATAATTAACACTCATATAATTGACACTCATACGCCACGTTGCGCTGCGCTCAAAAATGCACATATCGCAATTACACAGTTTAAATGTATTTTTTTTGGATTGGTGTCTTAAGCAAATGTGTTGGTCGTTAAAATATCTACAAACTTGCCGAAGACAGTAAAGCGATATTCGGAACGATTTAGGACCTACTTAAGCGACAAATTTGACGAAAATTACCAAACTTCAAAGTCGGATTTCTCATAAACTAGAGCCAAGCTTACCAAACGGCTGGTGGATCTCAACTCAGTATACCTATAGGAAACTCACCCAGTAGGTCCCCCCCATGTCTAAATTTTGGACTTGCACAGTGTAATCATTCATTTTATGTGTCTCTTTTTCTGGCGTAACTGACTAAATTATTCGTAAAAGCAGCTAATGAAATATTCATGGAGATATTAAAATTACAAATGAATTTTTTGCACTGGCGCAACTGGCAACAATCAAAGTGTGAAACGGCAAAAGCGGCAAATTGTGTGAATTATTGTCATTCAAAATGTTCAACACCGAATTTTCGATTGTTGGGAGTCAGACACCGTCGCTTATGTCAACAGATTCGGTTCCTGTGGCCACAACAGCGACAACGGTATTAAATTTATTAAAAAATTAAAAATGGTGTCAACAATAAAATGACATTTCATTTCATTTGGTGTCATTTAATAAAAACGAAGCGGCACCAAAAACTCAACCAACCCGAGCCGCAGCGAATCTAATTAAAAACGCACACTTTTCGCGAATGGCATAAATTGCCCTACAACAACAACAGCGACACACTACAAACGCACAAATAAATTAATTTGCGTAATTAAAGTTAAATATGACACTAACCATGATTGGCAGATTCGCATTAAGAATTTTTACGCGCCGCGCACGAAATCAAACATTGACAGCCAGTTGCAGGCACAAAAGTTGCATGTAATGTGCAACAACAAATTGCAAGCTGCATGCTACATTCAATGCCCCGATGGGCATTGGCTGCAAAAGCAACAACAACAAGTGTTCATATTGCTCGCTATTGAGTTGTGTAAGCTTACGGGCGCAGCAAGGACATGCAGGTTCTTTTTTTCGAAATTTTTCATTTGCAATTTTTGTTTTTGGTTATCACGTGCCATAATTATTATGAAAATTCACACAGCACACAGCACACACACACACATACATACGTAGCACTTATGTAAATGATGTGGCTGCCTGTATGTGTGTACCTGTGTGCGCTTGTGTGCGTGTCAGTATTAAAAAATTATTCATGTCGCATCGCTGTTGATGATCGTGCGGGAGAATGCCTGCAAGAGAAACTATGTAAAATCGCCTTTTATTACATGCAAATAAATCAATTATTGAAAATTTTATATTTTAACGAAATGTTATTATTGTAATGCGGATAAAGCAATCAGTTACGCTACGGTTGGTCGACAATGCACTGAAGTGGCTTCGGTTTTTTAATCTAATTGCATTTTACTTTACATGAAGGCAGAGTGGTGGCGAGAAAATTGAGTTCGGGGGGAGGGAGCAATGCTTCTTCTATGAAGTATTACAACAATTACCTTTAAAGCTACCAGTGCAGGAAAATGTGAAGAGCATGGTATCGCAGAAACCATGGAATACATTCTGTGCTACTGTCCTGCAGTAGCTAAATCTTGCGTTACAGCGGCGCACACAGGAGGGAGTTGGGAGTTCAAACCCCAAAATACAAAATATGGTTTCAAATGGTATTGAGCTCAAAATTTATGCGCTCCACATTTGTCGATCTCCACTTTCTTGGATCACTTCTCTGTGGTTTATACTATAAATTCTCTAACTCTTACTAGATTTACTATTTGATTTTACTTGATTTTTACTACTAATCTCTTTACTTTGTTATCTGTTCTTTTTACTTTGCAAAATTTCTATGATTCTTGCGGTCTTGGATCACTTTAGTCTACAGTTTACTCTAACAAATATTCATTCATTCTTGACTTTGATCACTGATCCTCTCTTTTTGTTATCTATCATGCTTGACATTTATTACTGATCGCCTAATGTTTTTAATCTATTTTTTAAAATTCTTTATAATTTTCCTCGCACTCTCCGCACTGTTATTTGTTTCTTGGATTGTCTCTTCTTTTCTAAATCAACTATTCATAAATCCTTGACCGTAATCATTGATCCTCTAACTTCTTGACCACATCACTGATCCTCTAATCTTGTAATCTATTCTCGGAGACCCTGTTAGTTCCATTGTGATTCTCATCATTTTCGAATCCGGGTCCCTTTTCTAAATATATGTTGAGTTCGCTGCAAGTCCAAACGAAATCTTTTGAATCCTCTTACCTGGTAATCTATTCTTATAACTTTCCATAATTTCTTTCGATCGTTTCTTTCTGGTTCATTTCTCGAATTCTTAGAACTATTTTTGTTCCTTGGATCGTCTATCTTTTTCTGAATCCTTGACCTTTATAATTGATCCTCTAATTTTTTAACCTGTCATTATTAACCTCATCACTGATCCTCTAATCTTGTAATCTATTCTCGGGAACCCTGTTAGTTCTACTTCGATTCTCTTTATTTAGGAATCCGGTTCCCTCTTCTATCTGTTGGATTCTCTGTAGGTCCAGACAGGATCTTTTGGATCCTCTTATCTTGTTATCTATATTATTTTTATATTTCTTCATAATTTATCTTCATTGTTGTTTTCTTGTCTATTTCTCGAATTCTCAGCACTGTTGTTTGCTCCTTGAATTGTTTACCTTTTACTGGATCAAATATTTATGAATCCTTGACCTTCATCATTGATCCTCTCATTTTGAAATATATAATTCTCGACCATCATCACTGATTGTCTTATTTTGTAATCTATTCTCGGAGACCCTGTTGGTTTTACTGTGATTTAATTTATTTAAGAATCCGGTTCCCTTTTCTATCTGTTGGATTCTCTGTAGGTCCAGACGGGATCTTTTGGATCCTTCTACCTTGTAATCAGTTCTTATAACTCTTCATAGTTTTTCTCCTTCGTTTCTTTCCTGTTCATTCCTCGAATTTCTAGCTCTTCTCATTCTCAGTTTTTTGAACACTCTACAGACATTTTCCAATCACTCTCGCCGTCCCTTTCTGTCTCTATGCGTTGCTCAGCGAATTCATTTTACATGAAATCCACAGCGGCAACATCACAACATTCGTTAAAGCACACACGCCGTAAAGCACTTAATTACACTCGCATCGAGTTGACCCAGTGCAGAGTTCCGCGCTCGTGGAGCTATTATGACTTCTTATCGTTCGGCGTCGGTCAACATATGCCGCACCGCCGCAGCGCGGAAAAGCGCAACCGGCTCACACACGGCGAATCGTATAGCATCGTATGGCATCGGTCACGTAATTAAACGAATGTGTTAAAATATTGCATAATAATTTGCCAAAGTTGATAAAGGCCACGGCACGGCACGGCACATTGCGGCAAAAAACCACAGCATTAAGTGCATTAAGCGACCGAGCACGTTGACCAATGCTGCCGCTGGCAGCAACAACAGCTGCTCACACACGCGCGCAATCACGCGTGAAAGCTTCAGCCAGCCCGAACCCAACCAACCAATCCATTTCAATTCTATCCAACTGCGAAAAGTGGCAAATGAACGTATTAACTTTTTGACATTTATGTTGTATTTATAAAGCAACGTTGTGCTGTTGATAAAGCTGGCGGGTACAAGTATGTAATAAAGACAAAAAAAATTTGCTGCATAAATTAAATTACCTTAAACGAGAGCGTTGTCGATGGTGAAAAGCTGTAAATGAAATGTTTTTTTGTTGTTAATAAATTAAACTTTTTTATATGACGACTTTAAGAGCGTTTAAAGGTGATGGTGAAAGTTTTGGGATTTTGTATTAAATTGTTGAAATATTTTTGGTGGAAATTTTTATCCAGAGACAGTTGTGACTCAATGAGGTGAGTGAAGAATTGTTGGGTTCGAGTCTTAAATAATAAAGTCAAATAATAATAAAATTAAATAATAAGTCAAAATAAACAGTAGAGCCGCAATTGAAGCTAGTGTAGATCCATAATGATTGATTGCAAAATGAGAGGATAAATGATCCAAGTTAAGGGTTCGAGAATATTTGATTCAGGAAAATGTAACCAATTCAAAGAACAAACAACAGTGCTGAGAATTCGAGGAAAGAACAGGAAAGAAACGGTGGAAAAAAATTATGAAAAATCATGAGAATGGATTACAAGATAAAAGGATCCACAAGATCTCGTCTAGACTTACAACTTGAACCCAACAGATAGAAAAGGGACCCGGATTCTTAAGTAAAGGAAATCACAGTAGAACCAACAGGGCCTCCGAGAATAGATTACAAAATAAGAAGATCAGTGATGAGGTTAATAATGATAGGATAAAAAAATGAGAGAATCAATTATGAAGGTCAAGGATTCATGAATATTTGACTCAGAAAAAGATAGACGATCCAAGGACCAAACAACAGTGCTAAGAATTCGAGAAATGAACCGGAAAGAAACGATCGAAACAAATTATGAAGAGTTATAAGAATAGATTACAAGATAACAGGATCCAAAAGATCCCGTCTGGGCCTACAGAGAACTCAACAAATATTTATAAAAGGGACACTAAAAAATGAAGAGAATCACAATAGGACCAACAGGGTCTCCGAGAATAGATTACAAGATGAGAGGATCAGTGATCGAGGAATATAAAGGAAAGAAACGAAGAGTTTTAAGAATAGGCTACAAAATTAGAAAATCAGTAATGAAGGTCAAGCATGATTACAAGATTACAAGAAGAGAGGATCAATGATCAAAGACAAAGGTTCATGAATACTTGATCCAGTAAAAGGTAGTGAATTCAAGAAACAAACAACAACAGTGCTAAGAATTTTCCAAAGGAAAGAAACGATCAAGAAAAATTTTGAAGAGTTATAAGCAGGGAAAGGATTTTGTGGAAATTGCCTTTTTTGTTTGCTGCTAGATAGAGCATTTTTGATTGAAAATGAGCACGAATTAGGTCCTCCTGATTACAAATATATCATTTTTATTTTGCCTTTTTTTGCCTTAAAAAGGCAGTTTGCCTTTTTCACCCATAAATGCCTTTTTTAGTGCCTATTTTACCTATAAATGCCACAAAATGCCTTTTTCAAGATTTGTCGAGGGCATTTTATTTTTTCTTTCGTTTTTAATATTTTCCCCCTTTTGTTTCGCAAAAATACCTTGAAGCTAAAAAAAATTAAATGGCAACATTGCAATTTCGTTAACTTATCGATGTTTTTACATTGATTTGATCATTATTAAGCCGTTATTTTTTGTTGTGCAGTGGAAAATTTAAAGAAAAAAACATGCTAAAAATAAAAAAGTTCGGTTAGCGCAAAAATTGTATTTATTTTTTTGTGATACAAGTACGGCTTTTATGCTTTTATATGAGAAATTAAAATATGAATTTAAAATATGTGCCTACATTTCAATTAAAATGTCTAAGTTTTAGTTTTTAAACTATCTTTGAAAACCTTGATGTTCCTTTTCCTTTACAAAAAACGAGGTATAAATATTGTATGTTGCATACGTCAGATGAAATAAAATTTAAAAAAATACATACCGTTTCCCCTTTTTTAGATTTTCTAGTATTTTTTTCTTATTTTTAAATGCCTGTTTTTGCCTTTTTAACAGTTTTTAATGCCCTATTTTGCCTTTTTAGGCAGTTTTTAGTGCCTTTTTCTGCCTTTTGGCAGTTTTTAGTGCCTTTCCGTGCCTTTTTTGCTATTTTATTTTGCCTCTTTTATAGGTTTTTAGGTCATCAAAATCCTTTCCCTGGTTATAAGAATAGATTACAAGATAAGTGAATCAGTGATACAGTATTGAATAGGAAAGAAAGGATGGAAAAAAATTATGAAGAATTTTAATAATAAACGATGAAGAGTTATAAGAATAGATTAGAAACTTAGTAGAGCAGTGATGAGATCATGAATGCTGAATTACAAAATGAGAGAATCAGTGATTTAAGTTAAGGGTTGATGAGTATTTGATCACATAAAAGGTAGAGAATTCAAGAAATAAACAAAAGAGAAGTGATCCAAGAAAGCAGAATCACAAAAATTTTGGAAAAAAAGAAAAAAAGACAACAATAAAGTAACAGCAGCAGTTAGCTGGAGCTGGGGTCTTCAGCTTTTATAAATGGGGTCAAATCCAACCATCGACTCCACTCTACCTTGTCTCCTGGACGTTTTCCGACCATTCTTCCCACCTAGGAACTTACGACACTCTAAATTAGTAATTATCTTCTAAATTATTAAAAGTTAAGCATTCATAAGAAAATCAAGTACCTAGTTAGGTTAGGTTAGATGAGTCAGGCAATTTGCTAGTTACGCAGCAAGTACACTCGGAGGCCTCAAAGGCCCATTGTGGTGCCCGATGAGAGTGTGACAGGCCCTTCTCCTGTGTTCGGTGTTAGTTGAATCCAACCTGGGCGTCGAACGAACCTGGCAATGTCCTACAGTTTTCGTGGTACAGAATGAAGTATTTAATCAAGTAAGAAGTACATAAGTAATCTTAGTAATCCAAGTTTAGGTGATTAGCTTTTAACTTCAACGAAGAACGCCCTCCTGTTTAGGAATGGATTGAGTCTAATTTTGAAGCTCCATCTATTGCTACTAATCAAAGCTAAATGCAGTTGATGGTTGTGAATCTCGCTGGAGATGGTTGATGAATAGGATAGACAAAAGAAAGAACTTAAATTGTGCAATAGAGACCTAAATAAGTTTTTAGTTGAAGTTTTAGGTAGATAAAGTTAGGTTAGGGTGACTGCCTCTGTATGAGACACAATTGGACCTATATGTAAATGGCTGATACTCATACCATAAATGCCATTTGTATAAGATGTGTTATAACAATATTTTTCGAACAAATGGAACAGTGGAAGGAGAAGTATTTCTTTGAATGCCAAACACGAACGGCGGTTGGCAGTTTTCTGATAGTTTGAAACGTTTCCATTGTCTACCAAGTGCGCACTTGTGCTTTACTTATAATTTTCATCTACTTCATATGGGTAGCAATCGAAGTAGACGAGTCTTAAACCAGCTGACTGACCGTACTGGCTTATTCTTTAATTTCTAAACTTTCCTAGACCCAGTTGTGCGTCTAGAAACAATACCTAAAGACATTGTCTGAGTGTTGGTAAAAGTGTAAAATATATATTTACATACACAAGTAAATCCAATCTGTCAATCTATTGTTACCATAAAAAACTATGTAAAGAAGTGTTCACTTTTTTAAAAAAACTCTCGCCCAAAAGTCCACAAACTCAACGCTTCAATTTGGCCAAAATTGTGTTTGACTGCAATTTCGCTCGACATTTGTCTGTTACCTCGATACGAGCGCATTTATAAATTGCCACAACCGATGTGCGGGTGCATGTGTCAGCACGACTTGGCGGCACAAATGCGTCCAACTGCGGATATGTGCGGGTTTTATGACCTGCAAATTTGCATAACACAATTTTCCTACGCTTCACCATCTAACCGTATCCTATGTAAAGTACATGGTGTGCATGTATGTATATGTGTGTGTCTGTATGTGTATGATAATTTCTGTATGTGTGTCCGAGTGTGTGTGTGTGCTCTATCGCACGAAGCCATAAGCACGTTGCCCGCATTTCTCTAACCGATTCCGTTGCGGCTGTCCTTAATTTCAGGCGAGTACTCGGCCTCGGCGATAACATCCGGTGTCAGTGGTAATATTATTATTGGCAACCATAGCAAGTTGCACTGCGGCAATATGCTGGCCATTCTCACGCTATTATGGATCATTGAATTTGTGTTGGTGGAGCAAATTTGGAAGTGGCAACGTCAACAGTGCAGCAATGCAGCCACCAATGCTGCTGCGGCTGCTATTCGTTGGAACAATGAGCCGCCAACAACAATGATGCACAGAGAATGGAACAAGTGCGGCGCCAGCAACAGTCGGCGACACATTCGATTGTTGCGAATTGTGGCCAGTGCGCGCAACAACTGCCACAACCACAGCCACAGCGACTACAGCGACAGCGACTGGAATACAAACTGCATTGGGTCGACGGCCCGGAGCCAGCGCGCTGCCGTCCATGTCAGCAGCATCATTAGCGGTAGTGGCAACTTGCAGCCGTGGCCAATTAACACGCACACACTGGCAGCGCAGGAGAAGACTTGAGTGCGGCGCCGCTTATCGTTCAGTTGTTTAACTTTAGGCTATAGGCAGTGAATTATTTGATATCTAACGCCGTCAGATTTTGACACACTGACGTCATAGTGGGTAAAAATATATATACACACACAAACTCGCGCATATTTGTAATTTTCATAGCATACTTTAAGGGGATTTTGGTTGTAAATTTAAACAAAAGTGTGCATTGAGTCTTTATTCCATGAAAAGACAACTTTTATTAATTTTAAATTTTATGAATTTAAATTTTATGTTTATTTTATGAAAAAATATTTTAATATTTTATTATTTTTATAATTTTTTATTTTGCATTGAGGGTTTTTTCCATGAAAAAAAAATTTTAGGATTTTTATAAATTTTAAATTTTATGAATTTAAATTTTATGTTTATTCAATGAAAAAATATTTTAATAGTTTAGATTTTCTATAAAGTGTGAGAAGAAAACTTTTTAAAGTTTGTATTAATTTTAAATTTTATGAATTTAAATTTTACGTTTATTTCATGAAAAAATATTTTAATATTTTATTATTTTTATTATTTTTCTGCATTGAGCGTCTTTTTCATGAAAAGAAAACTTTTAAGAATTTTTATTAATTTTAAATGTTATGAATTTAATTGAAAACATATTTTAATACTTTAGATTTTCTATAAAGTGTGCATTGACCGTTTATTCCAGAAAAAGAAAACTTTTAAGCAATTTTATTAACTTTAAATTTTAAGAATTTAAATTTGATGTTTATTCCATGAAAAAATATTTTCATATTTTTATTATTTTTTTGGCATTGAGCGTTTTTTCCATGAAAAGAAAACTTCTTAGAATTTTTATTAATTTAAAACTTTATGAATTAAAGTTGTATGTTTATTTCATGAAAAAATATTTTAATATTTTAGATTTTCTATAAAGTGTGCATTGAGCGTTTATTCCATGAAAAGAAAATATTTTAGGATTTTTATAAATTTTAAATTTTATGAATTTAAATTTTACGTTTATTCCAAGAAAAGATATTTTAATTTTTTAGATTTTCTATTAATTTTAAATTTTATGAGACTTTAGGTGTTTCGTTAGAATTTTCTTATATTTTATTTAAAATGTTTGTGCATCACTTTTCTCAACAATTCCATTAAGAATGCAACTAAGAGTCAAGTGTATGCCTAGGATTAAGTGAAATGAATTCGAATCATTTTCAAGCCGAAGCAATTCCATACAATAACCACCAGTCCAACAACAACACAAACTTGTACCGTTTATTGTCCAACTACATATTTCATCTAACAACTAACTACTTATAATCGTAAATTAATAGACAGAAATCTGAGTGGCGCTTACTGTAAATGTGATTTGTAAGTAGTAGCCAACAATAATAACAACAACAACTACAACCACATGTATTATAATGACGTCGCTAAATTTGGGAAATTTCAAGCAGCCTACAATTAAAATATACAAGTAGACTCGAACATGGCAACAAACAATAATTTCACAATAAAACAACAACAACAAATTACATTAACCCACAACAATTCATTCGGTGAACTTGGACGCATGCCAACACATAAAGGAAGCCCACAAAAGGACTATGTAGCATTTATCAAGCAATTATTATGACAGCATTTAACACGTCCCCACACACAAACACACCAACACACAGACATGAGACACAACGCAAATGCCAACAAATGTCAGCAAATTGAATAAAATTATTCACACGCACTGAGATTTAATACAACAAATAACTTGTGTGGTCAGATCATTCACACACAACGCCGACAGCACTCATTCACACACACACACACACACATGCACTCACACTTGTATACAAATACGCATAAAACATACTTAATTAGTAGTGCGTCGCTTGAAATAGTTTTTATGGAATCTGTGAATTAAGCATAAGTTTTGTAAATAGTCCAATGCAAATAACTGAATTAATAAATAATTCAAAATTTCAAAAAACAAATATTTAATAAATTTCAAAAAACCAGCAATTATAGCAAAAAAAGTAAAATAAGCGATTGAAAAAAATTTACCAACATTTGCAGCTGTCAGTTGCAGCTGTCATTAAATTACATCTTTTTGTAAGCATTTGTGTTCGTGTTAAACAAAACATATTTTATTAGTTATGCTGAATTAATTTCATAAATACAAAAAAAAAAATTTATAAAAAAAAATAATCTTATCCAAAACATGTTGGAAAATTTAATTTTCATTTTTATGTTCAATGTAAATAAAAAAAAAGAAGTAAATAAAAAGTGTTGTTAGTTCAGTGCAAACAATACACAAACTATTTGTAGTTACAGCCACACGTATCTATAGTCGTTTTTATAATAATAACAACAACAACAAGAACAATGCAAAACAAATTAAAAAACTATCATGAAAATTTTAAATAAAAATTGCATACAAAACGCATAAAATTGTGAGCCGTAACATTAAGTAAATGTTTGTTTGTAATATTAACACAAATCTATACATATTACACATACACTCCCAAAAGCAAATCACACACACGTACATAAAAACCACACACACGCACTCACAGATGTGTCGTAGCTCCAGCAATGCTACGCATTTAAGTATTTAATGAAATGCGGTTAAAGTTAATTTCAAAATTAAATAAAGTTAAATTAAATTAAATAAAATTAAATAAAATTAAATTAAATTATATTAAATCAAATTAAATCAAATCATATGAAATTAAGTTAAAATAAATTAACTAAAATTAAATTAAAATAAATTAACTAATATTAACTTGAAAACTGAGTGCATAGTGTACGATGGCGTTAATATTAAAACTTTATGCTAAGAATCTGCATTTGTCAAACAAATAAAATATACGAGTATATATAGAAATACACACAAGTATATATATATTAAAACAAAAATATATAAAAATAAATATGAAAATTAAATACTAAAGTCGCTGTCGTTTTCTTTGGCTATAAACAAGTTTTCGTAAGCACTGAAGAAAACGGTCGCCGGTTAGAAGAAACCGGTCGATAAAGATACAAGCAGTAACCATTTGACGACACGAATGGCCCAGGCAGGGGAGCAGAAAAAGGGGAACATAAGTTCAGAGGAAGAAGAAGGAAAGGATGGGATTAGAGTTGAGATCGAGCAATCACTTCACATAGCACTAATTTAGTCAAGTATAACGGCTATATTAGACTTATTTAAAAGCGATTTTTTTCATTTAATATAAACAATTATTTACCCAGAAGGTCCTTGGTCCAAATAAAAGAACTCAGAGTTAGCTGATTGCACTAATTACGGAACAAGGAAACTTCAGAAGGCACGTGAGTTGGTAGGTAGCCACAGTGTTTTCAACACATGTCATAACCCTCAATTTAAACCGATACGAAAGAAGAAGAAGAGGACCTAAAGTTACAGAAGACTGTTTTCCTTTCATACTTGGAGTTCTTGCCATTATTTGTTCACAATGCACCAGTGCATTGCTTTTAATTTGCATCTACTTCTTGTGTATAGCAACAAAAGTAAAACAGCCCAAGCTAGGAATCGAACCTAGCGCCTCTGGTATGATAAACCAGCACGCTAACCGCTGGACTATTGAGGCTCGGCTCAGAAAGCACTTAACTCGGCTCAACTTTGTTGAGAAACTTACATGTGAACTATGCTTAGAAGAAATTGAGACACATAATGTTGGCCTGACGAGTAGAAGGCATGGGGCACCACTAGGTCCCTCGCTGCTGTGTTCCGGGCCACTCGAGAGTGCAGGGAACGAAGCAGTGGACAAAATGGCAAGAAAGGAAGTCGCCTTGCTCACCACCGAAGTGATTTACTCTTTGCTGTCTGCGATATCTGTCCTGTACATGAATAGTGACAGTTTGGTCAAAAAAAAGATTGAGTCCTCATGGTGTAGCAGGACCGATTGCAACATCTGCCGGACCCTAAGACCCTTTCTTTCCTTGAGGCAAACGCAATTTGTATGATTGGACTGCACCATTGGACCTACGCTATTGGATCGAATGGCGCCTCTCGTTCAGTGATATCTGCAGAAGCTGTGAAGATGAAGAAGAAGTAAAAACGATAAAACTACTACCCAGCTCTGCAGGAATGCCGAATCTTTACCCAGGGTTCAAGATTCCTGACGAATCTGACTAGCACGGCAAAAGTTGTAATCTCGCATCTGTTCTACTTCATTAAAAGCTTTACGCGAATTTTATTATAATACAAAATTTGTATGGCATTTTTCCAATCATTCGGTGTCGGTTTTGTAAAAATTTGTTGAATTTAAGTATTTTAAAAGAATTTAAGAAAAAAAGTCTAAATATGAAGTTTTTTCAATAACTCAAATATTTTACCAATTTTTATTTAAAGTCAATAGATCTATGTTTAATATTAAAACATACACTTTAGATTACACAGGTTTATGATAATAAAAAACTGATAATAAAACACTACTAATTTCTATGATTCGCTAAATTATCAAAGATACGAAATGGGTTAAGAGAACGAACTGGTTGGCAGTGGATTGATGAATGTTCGTTAGTTCCATAGTTATATCTGAAAAGATTCATAATGGGACATTACGACCTACGAATGAAAGTTCCCTGCCTAACCTAACTTTACCTTAAGCGACATCACGTACCTACCGCGTGACGTCCCTAAGCACCTGGAGGAAAAAAAGAAGACAGTCGTTCCCGAAGTCAACGTCTGTGCCAAGTTCAAACCTAACCCAAACAATGATTAAGGTTGCTAACATTGAATACAACCAAAGAAAATGAAAAATATTATGAAACTATATAATTTTTGTTTTATTCAATTATTTATTATTTATTTGTTGAATTCCAGCTGCCTGGAAAAAGTTAATAAATACAACAATCTTGTAATTAAATATTTTATTTATTTTAAAAAATATTTGCGCACCTACTCAATGGCCAAATTCTTAGCAGCAAATCATCTTTGTAATAAAATTAAATCAATTTCAACAACACAAATTCGAAGCAGTCGAGCAATGCATTTATTACAACGTTTAATTGTGTGTTTGTAATAAATTGAAACATTTTTTTCGATACAAGATTTATAATTTAACAATTCATATTTTTCCCCAACTCACTGCAACTAATCCTTTTCCATTTTGTGAATTGGCCAAAGCACAAAATTGTTGTAACGTTGCTCATAGATAAACTGAAAATTCAATTCAATTTTGCATTGCTGTAAACATTCTTGGGCCAGGATTTCGGCCAGTAATTGTTTGCATGTAAATAACTGCAGACAATTTCATTAAAATTAAATGTTGTTTGTTTGAAATTTCTTGATGCGGTTAGTTGTGTATATATGTGAAAAATTTCCGGCTGACTACAGAACTAACAAAGCGAAACACATCCGCAAACGTACATCATACATACACACACACACACACAATCAGAGAGAAGCGAATGCTGCAGCCAATAACCCAGTGGGAAATTTTTAACTGTGGGTGAGGAAAGTAAAAAAGAATGTCGAGAATTTATTTTTATATATGAAAAAAATTTAAAACAATGTGTAATTTTTGGACTAAAGCATTGACTATTGAGATCATTAAATTTAATGCAATAATTTAACTAAATTTAATTTAATTATTTAATTTAAAAATTTCATTTAATAATTAATTTGATAATTTAATTTAAAAATTAAATTATAATATTAATTTAATCTAAAAATTTAATGAAATATATTATTTTATACTTTAATTTTTAAAATTAATTTAAATGAAAACATTTATAAAATTATATTAAATAGAATTTATTAAAAAAAATTGCACAACGTTGTAGGTTCACTTTTAGTAGAAAGATCAAAGTCACTTATAAGACTTGAAAATTGGTCAAAGTAGTGAGATGTGAGTTGACTAAGAGGAAAGGAGTAAGTAGTCCTTCTTGGAAGACCTGTGGACTTTTAAGTTAAAAAGTTCCAAAAGGAGTTATTTGTGTATTTGCATAAGTTGGCAATTTTTCTACTGGGTGATTTGTACTTCATTCTGGATTTGCAGACAGTCAGACATGAGTCCATCTACCTGGAGAATTATTCTTTCCTACTGAGTGATTTTTACTTCTTTATAGATCTCCAGATAGTCTGACATGAGTTCACCTACCTGGAGAGTTCTTTTTTTCTACTGTGTGATTTGTACTTCATTCTAGATCTACAGACAGCCTACCTACCTATCTACCTGGAGAGTTTTTTACTACTGGGAGATTTGTACTTCGGTCTAGATCTGCAGACAGCCTGACACGAGTTCATCTTCCTGGAGAGTTCTTCTGTCCCACTGAATAATTTGTACTTCGTTCTACCTGAAGAGTTTTTCTTTTCTACTGGGAGATTTGTACTTCTTTATAGATCTGCAGATAGCCAACACGAGTCCATCTACCTGGAGAGTTCTTCAGTTTACGAAGAATTCTTTATGTATTTGCATTAGCTGATAATTTTCCTACTCTGCTTTTAGGTCAAAATGTTTCTCAGCTTACCAAAAAGAAATTCATTGTTTACATTGCATGAAATAATAATTTTCCTACTGGGTGTAAGTACACAAAGTGTTGGAGCATATTTCATATGAAACTTTACAAACACCTTCTGACACTTGAAAATATTTTGAGGCGTCCTGGAAAAATTTACACACACCTTCACTAATATTTACACACACACACACATAAAAACGTACAAACCTGGTCGCACACTTATAACTCAAATTGTTCCCTACAGACTGCGGCCGTAGGTCCGGTACGTCGTGCGTTCGTATCGTGCAGCCGCTACACGTGTTGAACAAGCAAAACTTTTACAATTTTAAAAGTGGCATCATTGCGGCTGCTGCTGCACGCAAAACGTAAATTTACAAGTAAACAGACACAAGACCAGTGTCCGTTTGCTTGGTCCCCGTCCTAGTCATAGTTTGCTTGTGTATGTGTTTGTGTGTGTGTGTGTGTGAAAAAGTTGTATTTAAATGCAAAACTAAACATATTAAATATTCATTTGCTGACCGCAAGTGTACGTGTAATGGTGCTGCCAGCACTGGACCACATGGTCGAGCAACAACAGCAACAACGCGCCCTTTACTTGCAACATTGCAGCATACGAGTACGTCAAAAAATGTATGAAAATAAGAAAAAATAAAACTAAAAAAAATGGTCAGTTTTCAACGAGTGCCAACGGAATGAAATGCAAGTAACAAGAAATGTAAACGGAATATTTCAAATGTGTTTAGACGCACACATGGTGCGCGCTTGAGTTGTTGCGGCCCGGGGCACCGGTCACATATTGGCCAAGTCGGTGTGTTGGCTGTTTTGAAAAATGCCACAATTTCGATGCGGCTGCAGTCTTTTGCAGTTCATGTTCGTCCTTCGTGTGCATTATTCATGCGCATCAGTTGGACTTTGTATGTTATTTTAAACGTTTAATTAAATGTACCAATGTGCACAGTGGCGCTTTTTGGCGGCAATGGCAGTTGGCCGAAATGTCAAGGTTGCAAAGTGGTTAATTATTTCGTTAAGGCGGCCCTCAGGTGGCCAGTTGAAACGGTGTCAATTTGATTTGCAATACAGTCGAGTAGAAGAAAAAAATATTAAGAAAAATATATATTTGTTGATAGTTTTAGCTTGCACACAAGTTTAAAGACAGTGGGGCCAATAAATCCAGTTCTTCTTAACCCTTTGTTGATCCCATCCGATTTTATAAAAAAAATTCTTACTTAATGTTTACCCAATTGAAGTGCTTTCACCATATTTGAAGTCAATTGGCGCATTTAATCATGTTTCTTCATACAAACTCTTAACCCATTGTTGACCCCATCAGATTTATATTTTCAAAAAACTGAAAAAACGCATCAAATTATTTTCTAAGTTTCAAGTCAAAAATTTCATAAAATCTTGTTCTTCCATACAAACTTTTAACCCATTGTTGACCACGTTAGATTTTGATTTTCGAAAATATGAAAACACGTTTTGAATTATTTCTCACTATGAGTACTTTTGTCAAGTTTGAAGTCAATAGGCCCATTGAATTATGTTTTTTCAGTTTCTCTACATATATAAACTTTTAACCCGTCGTTGACCCGTCAGTGTTTAATTTTCAAAAAGGTAAGAAACACGTATCGAATTATTTCTCGCTAAAAATACTTTCACCAAGTTTGAAATCAAAAGCTGTAAAAAATCATATTTCTTCATACAAACTTTTAACCCTTGGTTCACCCCTTTGAGTTTTGATTAAAAAAAAATTAAAAACTCATGTCAAATTATTTTGAAGTCCATAGGTCAATCGGTGCAGGGTTTTTCGTAGTCTTTCCGTATATGAACCTTAACCCTTGGTTCACCCCGTTTAATTTTGATTTTCGAAAAATTGAAAAGTACTTGTTGAATTATTTTTCATTTGGAGTGTTTCCGTAACCCATGTTTTGCCCTTTTAGACTCCGAATTTCAAAAAAATCCCTTTTTAACGAAGGTTTATTTTTCAAAATGTACCTACAGTTCAAATTTCATATTTGTAACTTTAGCGGTTTGGGCTGAGCAATGATGAATCAGTCAGTCAGTCAGTCATAGATCACACCATACTTTATAGATCAAATATTCGATTCTAAATTATTTAAAAATTTATATTTGAAAATAAAATATTAGATCCTATTGGCTTCTAGTAGAAATTTCGCAAGTCTTTATAGATTATATCATTCTTTATGGATCAGATATTCCATCTACGATTCTTAACTCCAAAAGAGAAAAACACTCCGTTAACAGTTTTTGTTGAAGAGTCTAGCGAAATTATGAAAAAAAATTATATTTGAAAATAGAATATTAGATCCTTTTGGCTTTGAATAGGATTTTTTATAGATAATTTTTAGGTTTTATAGATCACATAAGTTTTTATGAATCAAATATTCAAATCGAAATTATTAAAAAATGAAATTTGAAAACAAAATGTTAGATTCTGTTGGTTTTTAAAGGGATTTTTGAAAGTCTTTATAGATCATATCATTCTTTATAGATCAGATATTCGATCTACAGATATTCGATCTACGATTCTTAACTCCAAGGGAGAAAAACATTCGTTGAAAGTTTTTGTTGAAGAGTCTAGCGAAATTATTAAAAAGAATTATATTTGAAAATAGAATATTAGATTCTCATGGCTTTTAATAGGATTTTAGAAGTTTTTATAGATCATTTAACTTTTTATGGATTAAATATTCGATTTGAAATTATTGAAAAATTTAAATTTGAAAATAGAATATTAGATTCTCTTGGCTTTTAATAGCATTTTTTAAAGTCTTTATAGATTATATCATTCTTTATGGATCAGATATTCGATCTACAAATTCGGGCCACAGATATTCGAGAAAGGAAAAAAAAATTGGTTGACAGTATTTGTTGAGGAGTCTAGCGAAAAATTATATTTCAAAATAGAATATTCGATTCTGTTGGCTTTTAATATGTTTTTCATAGATAATTTTTAGTTTTTATATAACATATCATTCCTGATGGATCGGATATTCGATCTATAAAGATCAATCGATGACCGCTTAACTTCAAAGGTGTACATTTCATTGCAACTGTTTGGAATTGAGATGTTCGTCACAGGACACGAAAGGCCGCGCTTAGGCCTTCGAAGTTTTATATTTCACAAATATTGTATTTTATGATGTTTTATTGAAACTCAAATCTTCACTCTCACTAATCTACAAATCTTTAGCACTTCAGTAGAAACGTTTAGCATTGAATACTTTTTCACCCATAAGCTTCAACTTTAAATTGCAGCCAAACGTAATCAATTCAAACTGATACTCAAACACTAAACGTCAGCTGTAGTTGCCACGCTTCAGCACACACCGAACTGACCCATTTCTATGGCTTTCACTCTTCCTTACTTTGCTTTTACTTTTCCTCATATTTGCTTCATATTCATGCAAATCCGCTTTAACCCGTATTGATTTGTCATATTTGAATATGGTCGGAATTCTATTATCTATATTCCATCCTTTCGTCGTTGCAGCCAGCGCCAATGTCTGTCTGCTATCGGCCAGCAACAACAACAACAACAAAAACAGTTTTCACTTGACGTACATTTGCTGCAACGTCATTCATTATGCATTCTTTCTACGCCTCGCTTCACTTGGCGCTTCGATGTGCGTTTTGTTTGTTTGTTTTATTTGTTGAATTTGTTTTAGTTGTTGTTTTTGTTGTATTTGTAAAAAAAATAAGCAAGAGTTAAGCGAGCATTTTCTTAATTTATACAAAAGTAAGAATTTATGTCATTGCATTTTGGCGCATAAAAATGCACATCCGCAAGTTACGACCATCGAATGCAGCTGTTGCCGTTGCCGTTGTTGTTGGTGCTCGCACCGTTGCCAACAAGCCAAACAAAATTTTGAGTCCGTCTGTGCTGGCGGCTGCGCGAAATTAGTGCGTTGCTGAATTGCAGTCGCGTACTAAAATATGTTGTGGCTTTGTATGTGTGTGTGTGTGTGTGTGTCTGTATTCTAATAGGCAGTCAGCTTGCAATGATTCAACTTATTTTATACTATTTTATTGAATAAAAGAACTAGAAAACAATTCACAATCTAATCTTTAAAACATGATTTGAAACTATGTTGATTTATTATTTTTTATTTTTTTTTTAAATTGAAAATTGTGGGGTATTGAGCTGAAATATTTGTTATTCAATTAGTAGAGAAAGTTTTGGCCTAATTCGTTAACATTGAAACTCAGAAGCCACAGTGTCCTTTATCCTCAGCGTCATGTTTCAAATTTTCAAACTTTTAATGTTTTTATATTAAACTGTGGGCCTTATAGACCTGAGTGTGTACTTCCTCTGAGCTTAAATTTCTTAAGTTTGAGACTTATACGCCTAAGAGTCTGCTTCCTCTCCGCTCAAACTTGGAAACTGTGGTTCTTATAGACCCTAGTGTCTTCTTCTGCTTCTGAGTGTTGTTCCTTGAGGCCAAAATTTAAAGTCTCAGCGCTTATAAGCTCAAGTGGGATTTAAAGGCCTAAGAGTCTCATTCCTCTCGAATCAAACTTGACAACTTTGATTATAGACCAAACTGTATCCCTCCTCGAGGTCTAACTTTCCAAACTGTGGGACTTATAGACCTAAGTGTTTCCTTCCTCTTGGCTCAATTTTTTATACTTTGGCCCTTATTGGTCTGAGTGTGATTTTTCCTGAAGCCTAAACTTAGAAACTGTGGGACTTGTAGACCCAAGTGTCTTCTCTTTCGTGAGTTTGAGTGTTCTTCCTTGAGACCAAAATTAAGTGTCTCAGGTCTTATAGGCTCAAGCGAGTCTATCTTTAAGGCAGAAGTGTGGAAACTGTGGCCTTTATTGACCTAAATGTCTTCTTCTTTTTAGTCCAAATTTGTTTAGTTTGGGACTTAAGGGCCTAATTGAGTTTTCTTCTTGGTTCAAATTTGCAAACTTTGGGTCTTGTAGGTCGAAGTAGGTCGAACTTATAAACCTAAGTGTCTTCTTCCTCTCGGCTTAAATTTTTAAACTTTGGGCTAGTTGACCGAGGTGTACCGTTCGCTAAGGCTCCAATTGGTTAAGTCTGGGACTTCAAGGCCTAAGTGGCTTTTTTTTCTCTTGAAACTGAGTGTTCTTCTTTGAGGCCAAAATATGGATTCTCAGGTCTTATAAGCTCAAGTGCGTCTTTCTTCGGAGCACAAATGTAAAAACTTTGGGCTTTATTTATCTAAGTGTGTCCTTTCTCTTGGTCCAAATTTGTAAAGTTTGGAACTTATAGGCCTAATTATCTTTTTTTACTTGGTTCAAATTTTTAAACTCTAGACTTTGTAGGCTGAAGTGTGTTCTTCGTCGAGGTCTAATTTTCCAAACTGTCGAACATATAAACCTAATTGTCTTTTTTTCTCTTAGCTCAAATGTTTATACTTTGGCTCTTATTGGTGTAAGTGTATTCTTCTTTAAAGTCCAAACTTGGAAACTGTGGAACTTATTGACCTTAGTGTCGTCTTCCTCTGGAGTCTGAGAGTGTTCTCCCGCGAGGCCAACATTTGGAGTCTCTTGTCTTAAAGGCCCAAGTGTGTCTTTCTTCGAGGCAAAAATGTGGAAACTGTGAGCCTTAATGGTCTAAGTGTGTTCTTCCTTTTAACCCAAATTAGTTTAGTTTCGAACTTATAGACCTTAGTTCTTCCTCTTGACTCAAATTTTTAAGCTTTCGACATTTTAGGCCCAAGTGTATTTTTACTCTTAATCCAAATTTTTTAAGTTAGGAACTTATGAGCCTAAGTGTCTTCTACCTCTTGGCTCAAATTTTTAAACTCTTTTTCTGTCTTCTTTTCGGTTCAAATATGTAAACTTAAGGCCTTATAGACCTAAATTTGTTAAGTTTGGGACTTATAGGTCTTAGTGTCTTCTTTCTCTTTGAAAACTTTGGACTTTTTAGGTCGAAGTGCGTTTTTCCTTTTAGCTCACATTTTTAAACAATGAAACTTAGAACCCTAAGCTCTTTTTCCTTTCCTTCTATCCTTTCAAATTTGTCTTGTGAGGTCTTATAGGCCTAAATATATTCCGCCTCGAGACACAAATTTGGCAACGTTGGGCCTTGTAGACTTGTGTGTTTTCTATTTATCGTAATCGATTGTTCTCATCTTCAGAATCTAAATTTTGTAAATTTTGTGTACTTAGGTCTGGGCCAATTTTTTTCTAATTTTTTCCTCGTAAAAATCCCAACCTTTGGGCCCCAAAGGACGAAGGGTGTTCTTTCTTGGAGCAAAATTTTCAAACTTTGGGCCATACAGACTCTACTATGTCCATGGACCTAAATTGTAAGCTTTAGGGATTTTAGACTTTCTTTGGAATCTGAATTTGTATTTGGATCTAGACCTATTTTTTCTTAATTTTTTCTTAGGAAACCCCTTAAACTTAGAGTCTTATAGAACGAAGTGTGTCTCTTCTTGGAGACAAAATTCTCAAACCTTGGGCCATACAGACTCTACTATGTCCTTGGATCTAAATTTGTTAGCGTTAGGGATTTTAGACTTTCGTTGGAATCTAAATTTGTATTTGGATCTAGGCCTATTTTTATTTAATTTTTTCCTCAGAAAAATCATAAACTTCGAGTCTCCTAGGACGAAGTGTGTCTCTTTTTAGAGCGAAAATTCTCAGACGTTGACCCACACAGACTCTACTATGTCCTTGCTTGGGACCTAAATTTATGAACTTTAATTATTTTTTGGACTTTCATGTAGCTCCAAGCGTATCCTTCCTCGTAAGCAGCCACATAACCACCAACTTGTGAACATACCTTGAGTGCTTCAAGGCAGAAAAGCAATCTGCATATTTTTAACTAAACACCTTTGAAGGCAAACATTCCAACAGCAAACTTTACAAACCATAATCCGACACCTGCAGTTTAACATGTTTTGAAATTCTTAACATGCACGTAATCGCATAAGCTTTACCAACCACCAAAATGCACTAACAAAAATTATAAGAAGTACAGGTAGCTAACCGAAGAAAGCCTCGAGTATGCAGAAAAAGTGGCCTGGAACGTGTTGCATGTTGTAAGCAACGAAAATCTTGTGAAAAGTTGCAAATTGCGGCAACGCTTAAACCGATGCTGAAGCTAACAGCGATGGCTGTGTGTATGTGTGTGTGTGCGTCAGACTGTAGTCGGTTTACTCGTTGTTGATGGGAAAGGAGCGGGCGAACAAAGAGGAAAAGGGGGGCCAATTTAAAAATCATGGCATTAGTGTAATGAACCAATGAATTCGCGAAAAATGACAAAAGTTATGCGCACGCTTAACTTTCATGAGTTGCCCCAACACGAATAGCAGCCACGACGATCACGTTGGGCACTGTTACAACAACAACAACAACAACAACAGTGGAAAGAAGCTGCTGCTGCTGCGCCACATTGAGGTGAAGCCTGACGACGCACGGATGGACGGACGGGGAGGTTGAACAGCCATGCAGACAAGCGCACATGTGGACGGACAGACAGACGGACGAACGCTCGAAGCATGGAACCGACACAGGGGCACACTTGCATTAGTGTGCTTACAGCTGCACATTTGCGGGTGCGCAATAAATATATTTATTTGTATGTGTGTGTGAATGTTTATGTATGAGCGTGTGTGTATTTGTGGCAACTTTGCTACATCAAAAGACACTTCATGCAGTAAATTCTACTTCAATGTAACTTCTGCCTCCCACTCCTCCTCTTCCCACTTGTCGTTGCTCCTCTAACTGTCGCTTTGCAAGTCTAAATATGTGTGTGTGTGTGTGTGTGTGTGAGGATAGATTGGGGGCATGTTCGTCATAAGTTAAAGTTCATCGCTACACATACAATGTGTGCAAATTTTGTTGCAGTTGTTGTTGTTGTTGTTTTTGTTGTTATTGTCACTGACATTGCCGTTTTTGTGCATAATGTATTTTTGCCACGGTCGGAAATTGGGTGACACTTGCCGGCAATGGCAGTGGCACTGGTAATGGCAATCGCGTTCACCACGATGTCTCTTGTCTTCGCTGTAATGTTGGTATTTACCGGTTTCGCGTGCGACAAGTTTCACTCAGGTGCGCAATTTTGCGCAGTTTACTTTTTTCTTTTTGTTGTACTAAAATAGCAAAACAACAAAAAGGAAAGGTGTTGCAGTAAAGTATTATAAAGTGAACAACTTTGCCATTATTAAAGTTTTGAGAAAGAATTTTCATAAACGTTCAAATAAAGAATTTCAAATTAAAAATTGCCGTTTTTAAATAAAGAAAGAAGAATCGAATTTTAATTGAATTTCATTTGCAGGAGAAGCGCTTCTATGGCTTCAAATGTCTAAAGTTTAACTATTTACATGAAAGAGGTTTTCTATTAAGGGAGTTTGAACTTAAAAAAATAAATAATAAACAAAACTAAAAAATAAAAATATTAAAAAAATTCAAAAATTAAATTAATCAATTGTCTAAAGTTTAACTATTTACATGAAAGGGAGTTTTCATTAAGAAAGTCTGAAATTAAATAAATAAATAATAAATAAAAAACTAAATAATTAAAATCATTAAAAATAAAATTAAATAATTGAATAACCAGAATTGTACATAAATATAATAATAAACAAAAAAAAAAAAATAATAACGTTAAAAATTTCAAAAATTAAATTAATCAATTGTCTAAAGTTTAACTATTTACATGAAAGGGAGTTTTCATTAAGAAAGTCTGAACTTAAATAAATAAATAATAAATAAAAAATTAAAAAATTAAAAAAATTAAAAAATAAAATTAAATAATTGAATAAACAGAATTGTACATAAAATATGACACTTGTCTTATTTGTTAATTAAAGGAGATTCAGTACCGTTAAGTATTGAAAATAACATCATTCAAAAGTCTGAGGACTTTCTTCGTTTGCAGTATTCGATTCGAGAGGTGCAATTGTCTACAGCTTTGTTGGATAAGTTGGGCTGGATCTCAAAAATTGCTTGAATAATGATATTCTTTGGTTTGTCAGTTGTAGTTGGTTTGTTTCCAAAAACCAATGACTTAGTGTAGCCCCAGAGAATGAAGTCTAAGGGCTTTAAATTGCACAATCATGGTGGCCATTTTACAATGACTCTTCTAGAAATAGCGCGTACTCGGAACTTTCTGTGCAAAATATTTGGCAAACAAAAATTTTTTTGATTGATTGTAACAATGCTTTATGAAATGTTCTATAAAAAAATATACTAGTTTCATTGTTACTTTCAATGACTTTTAATGACCTCATGTGTTTAAGTAAATTTTTTTTATAGGTTATCCCAAAAAAAATTTAGTATTTAGTTCGTTTATTCCATTTTTATTAGGCGAGTGGTGATATTTTTATGGCATTGTTTTGATTAAAAATGGAAAAGAATATCCAGAAATAAAATAGCCTTCAACAATTATTGTACCAATTGTAGGTTGGGAAACCAGAAAGAAACACTTAACCACTTTCTTTATTTAGCAACTTTCTTTTTCTTTCTTTCTTTAGCAAGGAACAGGCTACGCTTGCTCGGGTCTCCCTTGCCAGTAGACCTCAAAACTAGATAAATAAATTTCAACTATAGAGTTCAGGAAGCTTCCACACTTCTTGGATCGCACAAAGTGGATTTTAAATACCAGTCAAAATCAACACTAATGAAAATGTAGCACCAAAACGGCACTTTAAGTGCTAAATGTACTATCTAGCTGCGATAGCAACCACTCAGCCAAGCAACCAACCAACAAAACAATTAACCAAGCAACGAACCAACCACACGACCAACCGTCCAAACAACCAACGAAACAAATTAAGTAAACGTCTAAACAACCAATAAAACAACCAACCATCCAACCAATCAACCATCTAACAAAACAATTAGCCAAGCAACTAACCATCCAAGCTACCAACAAACCAACCAACTAACCAACCAACGGAAATATCCGACAGATGGTTCACACTGTGCTGATGACAGCATTCATTTCATGAAATTTGATATAACATTTTCACAAAGATTTGGTTCTTTCTCACCCATGACACGTTCAGATTGTTTCTGGTTTTTTCGCATTTTTTCCCAGATGGATCACAAAACCCAAAAACAGACATCACACAGCGAGGGTATGACCTCCAGTTTAACGTCGAATCCACACGACACACACTTGGAGATTCTTGTAATTCTCATCTGCTTCATGTGGATAGCGATAGTTCGATCGTTTCACTAAGCCCACTCTAACTTTATTAGTTCGAAAGTTATTAAAAAAAATGCGTAAGCTGCAATTCTAATGAAGTACAAAAATTCTAATTTATTTGAGTATCAGTATTTTAAATACTAAATCAATTAAATACAAAATCAATGAAGCGAGAAATTTTGACACGTGATCAAGGATATTTGGGGTTTTAACATACTTACTTTTCAAGAAAATTCTATGTAAATTTTCAAGGATATAAAGGATTACAATTTTCAAAGGACCTTTTTCATATCCTTTTTTACAAATAGATACAAAATTAATTTTATTTAAATTCTTGAGCCTTTTCTCTTTCATTTGATATACATATCGCCATATTCTAACGAGGTTATGTATTTTTTTATTTTTATCCCCTTCAAAATTTGGAAGTCCTTTTAAAAGGACAAAGGATGTAGAAATAAAAAACTGAGTGCGCAGTATTACTATGTTTGGTCTCTAGTTTCACGCTCATATGGTGTTATATTCTTCTAGTTTTAAATTATCGATACAAACACGCTAAACTTTTTTCATTTTTCCAGTCCTAATTCCTGCCCTCGTTTTGTCAAAGAAAAGGCTACGTCCTCGATGAGCGACTTGTTTTTTGACATAATTTTCTTCAACAACGAATCTAAAATTTTTTTTATATTTTTATATTTTTATAAATTCTATATATGTACTTGCAAAACTAAGCGCCAAGTATACTAAAACTGACTTTTTAGTTTTTCTTTCCGATTATTTGCTTTCACGATGTTTTTCAAATTTTGAAATTTGAAGGATATTGGACTTGCTTCTTGACATTTTTTGATTATTATGAATATTATTATTTATTAATTTATTAAATATTTATTAATTTAATAAGTATTGTTATTTATTATTATTATTTTTTTATAACTATTATTTATTTTATTTTATTATTATTTATTTTCATTTATTTTAATTATTAAATATTTATTAATTTAATAAATATTATTATTTATTATATTATGTCATTATTATTTATTATTATTTCATCAAAAAATATCAATTTTATTTTTGTGTTTTGTAATTTCTAGTCCAACACATTTTCATTAAATTTTTATGCTTCATCGTTTTATGAAAATTAAATGCACTTTCAGTCAGCTAAACATTTAATACTTTTCCCAACAGTTTACCAGATGTTTTAAATGATTAATCAACAACAACAACAATACACAAACTTACAGCAATGCGTTCAGTGGTTTCCACCAACTCGACAACAATTTAGCGTTGAATGTTTTTACTTTAAATTTTTTATCAGCGTAATTAGATTTTCATTTAATTTAATTTCTAACTTGTGCCCAACAAAAGTTCGCATGTCAGCAGATGGCTTTAAATTGTTGTTGATTTTATATGTTTTTCAACATTTTTTTTCATGTCTTTGCAGCCGACACGCGAATGTGTTTGTTTTTATGGTGCATTTGTTGTTGTTGTTGTACAGATTTGAGATTTTTTTGTTTTTGTTGTTGTTCATTTTTTATTTTGGGTTGCGCCTTCTCGTGCGAGAATCAAAGTTGCGTTAGGCGAATTTGGGCAAACTTGAGCGCGCGTATTAAATTCAGTTTATGACTCGACCGACATGCGGCGGACACGGCACCGATTCGGACGTTTGGCTCGCTTCCTTGACTCGTTAGTATTCACAATTTTCAATTTTCACTGCGCACACGGGCAGCTGTTGTTTTTATGGTTGTTGTTGTTGTTCGTGTTGTCTTGTTTGATAAAATATGCAAAATTATTAAATAGAAAGTTCAAAGTTTGACAGAGATTTTTGATTAATGACGGCCATTTGTTGCCTTTATGCACCCAAAATGGTGTTGCGTTGGGCTTCAACGGCGTCTGAACTCAAGCAAGTGTGTTTGTGTGTGTGTGCGTGTGTGCGTTTTGCAGAAATTTTGCTTGCAAATATTATTGCAAGTTGTGTTTAATAAACAGCAAAGCTCGCAATAATATTTAGTCAAGAAAATGGCAGTGTTGCTTTAAGCTTACAACACTCAAACGAACACACACACACACACACACATGCAGATGCACACAGAAACGAGCATACAGGCGAATGACAGAAAGTATTAGCAATTCCAACATAACCTCACTATGCAAATTTAAATTAAGGATATCAGCAAATCAGAAAAGAAGCAGCAAACACCAACGAAATGTCAAAAACTTTAAAGCGTCAACTTTCACACAGACACAGAAACAGGCACCGAGCGAGCACCGTCAAGCAGACAGGCAGACAGACAGTAACGAAGTCAGCCATTCAGTCAGTCAGTCAGAGCCAGCGCGTCTGTCTGTCCGTCTCTCTATTTGCGGCGCTGAGTGTTGAGTGCTGCGCTGCGACGGTCTGCTGGTGTGTTGGTGGCGTCAGTGTCGTTGCCGGTGTTGTTGGTCCATGGAAGACAATGATGCCAACTAGAGTGTGACAAACTTTAATTGGTTGTCGTACCACCGAATGCGAGTACGAGCCAAGCTAAGCCAAGCTAAGCCAAGCCGACACTAATGGTTGCTGAAGCTGTGTATGTGTGTGTGTGTGTGTGGTTGTAGGCGTTGCAGGCGCACTAAAGTGCAATGGTGAGTGCTGGTAGTTTTTGGGAAAAATCAGTGCAACATAAACCGCACGAAAGGATTGAGTTATGACGAAAGTGTGCAGTTGAAAGTTATGGCAAAAATTGGCGCGGCAGGAAGCGCCAATGAAAGTCTGTGTGGTGTAGGAATTTGCAAGTGCTGCAAGTGGCATCCGTGACGTGTGGTTTGGTGTGGTAGCAAATCTAGAACGCAGCGTCGACTCGACTGGAGTCTTGGCCCAGTGGCTAAAGTTGACTAAACCTAAGCGATTTGGAGATTATGGGCGGCAATTGGTGGCGAAAATTACGAATGTGCCTCAACCGCCAATGGTGAACTTTGCCAAGAGTGAAATAATTGCCCGTTAAGAAGAGCTCAAGCAGTTCTAACGATTCGACGTTTGGTATTTTCTGGTCTTATGAGAGAAAATTAAAAAAATGGCACACAAAAGATGAATGAATGCTTCTACAAAGCTTGCGCTTAGTGTCGCTTATGGCTGTCATGTTAGTTGTATGAAAGAAAAAATTTGCTTTTTAAATATGTGCAAGTCAACAGGTCCTTTTTCTACAAATAGATAAAAAATAAATTTTATTTAAATTCTTGAGCCTTTCCTCTTTCATTTGATATACATATCGCTATATTCAGGATTAAAATTTTCAAAGGACGTTTTTCATATCCTTTTTTTACAAATAGATAAAAAATCAATTTCAAGAATTTAAATCTTGATCCTTTCCTCTTTCATTTGATATAAATATCGCCATATTCTAACGAGGATAAGTATTTTTTATATTTTTTTTTTATTTTTTATCCCCTTCAAAATTTTGAAGTCCTTTAAAAACGACAAAGAATGTAGAAATGAAAAATTGAGTACGCAGTATTACTTGGTTTGGTCTCTAGTTTCACGCCCATATGGATTTTTTCCGGTGTAAAAAATGCTGTCGGTGTTATTTGTTATTATTCTCTATTATTTTTTATATTTTTCTATGATGTTCTTATTATTTTTCTATAATTTTTGTCGCACGGTGTTATCAATAAAAATATAAAATTCATATAAACAAACCAGAGGGCAAAGTCCACATATGATTTCAATTCAATTTCAATTTCTTGTAGCTACTTAAGTCGAAAATCAGACGACTTTGCATTGGTTTCCTACTAAAATTTACTTTCATATTTCCAAGAATGGGGCTGTTCAGTGGCGAATTCAGGGGGATTTGGGGGTTGAAACCCCCCGAAATATTAGGATCGACTTTAAAACTACGTACAAATTAAAAGGCATTTTTTTGGGGATTTTATGAATATTAAAGAATTAATATGCTTTTTAAAACCCCCCCGAAATATTTTTCTGAATCCGCCCCTGGGGCTGTTTATCACAAAGCTAAACCAGTTTAATCAGTTCAACACAAAACTGCTGATTACATTTAGCATCCTTTAAGATGATTCCTTGTGTGCGCGCCACACTAAGTAACACTTCCTTCCTGCTGAACTTGAAGTGTGCCTTGGAATGTTGATTTTATTAGCTTCACTTGAGCAATTACCGAACGATTTGTATTCCGGCAGAACGCAAAATGTTTTCGGTTTCGTCATATATTCAGCGTTTCAAGGCAAAAGAGCGCACACACATACAAACACTTAGACAAGCATCCAATTGGAGCAGACAGCAGCTGTGCCAAAGTTGCCGGCTGCCAAATGCCGAAAATGAAATAATTAACGTTTATAAATATTCCGGTCACATGTTGCTTGCTCATACTTATTATTGTTGTTGTTGTTGTTGTGGTTATGCGATTGCTTGTTGGGCTTATTTATTGTTGGTTGGTTGGTTGGTTGTTTTGTTGGCTAGTTTTGAAGGCGAAGCGCTGCCATTATGGACGCTGTTTTAATTTCTGGTGCGTAGCTAAAACTATTTATATGTGTATGTGTGTGTGTGTGTTTATGTTTATGTTTGTATGTTCATGTGTTTGTGTGTGTTGTCTGTGGCACGGCAATCTAAGTGGATTTGCATGCTTGTTGTGGCCACTGTGTGCGCGGGCGCGCGCGCGAGTGTGAGTGTATGTCTGCGTGTGTGTGTGTGGCTTCCTGTCGGTTGCCACTTCCTGATTATGCCGTGAGTGTGTTAAGTTAGTTACAGCAACAACAACAACAATAGCCGCCGCCACCAACACAGCAATGACCATAGTTAATAACAACAATAGCAACAACTTAACATGGGACGGGGACTGTGGCTGCGTTGAAGGTGTGTCGACTTTATGGCCGACGGCCGTTGTAGGCAATTTCCCGCAGCTGTCGCTAGCCGCCGCCATATTACAGCCACTGCAATTCTTAGCATTGACCGATGGGTTGGTTGGTTGGCGGCTGATGGCGGTTTGTCGCTTCCTATTTGCGTATGCAGCGTGTATGCAGTTGCCAAGTCTGCGTCTGTGTGTGTGTGTGTCGCGTTATCCCCATTGAATATCAGCACAAAAGTTCATTAATTTAATGCTGACATGCTTCCTGCGAGAGCGTCATAATCTGTGCGGCAGCGTGTGATGGGTTGTTGCGCCTGGGGCGCGCAAGTTCGAGCAGCGTAGCACACACACACATGCAAACGCGTATTTTGTGCTCATATATTATGATTGAAATGATAAGGCCTGAGCTCTTATCGTTGTTGTTGTTGTTGATTGCTGTTTGAGATTGGGTGCTGTGTGACCCGTTGCCAGTTGCACGCGCGCTTTAGTCTGACTTATAGGAAATTCGATTCCAAAGTTACGTTTATGAGTGAGCTTGGCATAATGAATACAAATAGAATGTCAGATTTACAGGCTCTTTGGATTTTTAGATTAAAGTTAGTTGAGTTTCAAATAAAGTCTTCTAAGCCTATGAATCACTAAATTTGAAGTTTGAAGCTAGAAGTGTCTGTGTGTACTTTTCTGTCCATCATTCTGAAGGCAATTCAAAGTTCACCCTTGTGTGCGAATGATTACACTGCACAACAGCATGTCTGTTGCATGGAGTTTTTTACATGAATCTGAATCGTTTTCCCACGCTGTTTACAAAACCATACTCCGTTTTTATGTAACAGCTCTAGTTTTCGCAAAAAATGGGCGTGTCACTTTTTCGAGTTTTCCTCGGCTTTTTTCTCGTTTTCAACTGTAATTTCTGAACCAATAATCCTATCGACATGATTTTTATATAGTTGCACTTACAACATTTCACGCCATTTTTTTTGACATTAATCAATTTTATGCGTTCTAAATTGGCGTTGTAATAAGGTTTCAAAGTAGGAAAATATTGAATTTCAAGGCGTTTTTTCTGATGGCGAAAATTGTACAGATGTTTTATAAATCAAGTTACGAAGTATATGAATATCTTAAGAAGAAACATCAAACAATACAAGACAGCCAAATTATTTGGCGGAATGCACATTCGCATCGAAATAATAGCAAAAATGTACCATAGTCAAATTCAGTATTTTTACTTAAAAAATTAGGAGCCTCAAAATATGCAAAGTTTTTAATTTTTTTTGTTTCGAGCAATTCAAAATATTTTTGTTTTTTGCTTGTATTTCAGACTATAAATGGAACATATAAAAGAGCATATTTTGAGGCCCCTAATTTTTTAAGGAAAACGACTGAATTTGACTATGGTACATTTTTGCTATTATTTCGATGCGAATGTGTATTCCGCCAAATAATTTGGCTGTGTTGTAATGTTTCACGTGTGGGCTGTCATTATACACCTAACTCGTTAATTGATTTACGAAAATTGTGTATGTTTTTGCCCATCAAAGAAAACGCCTTAAAAATCCATATTTTCCGACTTTGAGGTCCAATTACCGCGGCATTTTAAAATTTATAAAAATAAGTTGCATCGGAAAAGAAGCCGTGCGGTGTTGTTAATGCGATAAGGTGAAAATCATGTCTATTGGTTTTTTGGTTTAGAAATTACAATCAAAAATGTGGAAAAAGTAGAGGAAAAACTGAAAAAATGACACGGTACCTATATCTCACAAACTAGAGCTGCTAGAAATCTGAGGATAGATTCGAAATCAGCGCACCCAAATTAGTAAGAAACAGTAGAAAAACTCCATGCAACAGAAAAAAAGTGTTTTTTTGTTGTGCTGTGTTATTCATCCCTCGCGCCTACATATTACAAATCAATACAAATTGCAACTTATACCTTAATTTCTCTAACCATGACCCTGATGCGGCCTTCCAGCGCCTCAGGTTGTTCAGTATTCTTGCTGATAACTTTGGCATATTAATTATACTTCATATTTACATACATACAGACATGTATATACACATATCAGCACACCACAGCTTGTGCAGCTAATAAAAATAAATGAGTTAAACTTTTCGTCTAATATAACTGCAAGTCAAGCACTGAGCGGAAAACCAACATTTCGCCCAAAAGCGCCAACAACCAAAATGAACCAAGAACATAAAAATCAGCAAAAAGCAACGAAAACCCACTGTTGTGGTTTATAAACAAAAACAAAACACTGGGCAGCAACATGTTCGATTACACAAGTTGCTGATTGACTGCAAGCAACAACTTGAGAGGGGCTCAAGGTGAACGTAGGGAGGCCTAAACAGATTAAAACGAATGACTTTGTGTTGCCATAAATTCCACTCACAATTTAAATGCCTACTTTGTGTTGCCTACTTTTGGGCCGCATTGTACCAATTATAGCACAACGCTGACGATTTTGACAATCTAATTTGTGCGCCTCTGTTTTATGCTGTTTGTGCAAAATAATTCATTTTTATTGTACATTGTCTGTCGCGGCCAATATCGAGTGATGTCTCCATTTAAAATAATACAAAAATCAATAAACAGCTGCAGAGCGAGTACTGTCGCCTTATCAACGCATTGCATGGTGTAAATAATGATGGCATAGAATGAAAGCAGCAACAGCAGCAGTAAATAAATATATTTCTAAAAAATAATAATAAAATAAGATCGATACAACGACGACATGTTGAATGCATTAAAGCCAGTCTGCCTGTTGTCTTTGCTCCATTGAACTGCTGCGTGTGGGGCGAGTGGGTTGCTGAAGTCAGAGCACACGTTGTGACAGTAAAACGGATGTTAAAAAGCATACAATGGCAGTGTGAAGAAGCATGCAACACACACACTGGCACATGAAGGCGAAACATCTTATTTTTCTAACGCAATACACAGACACTGAATCAAATATTGCACGATATGTTATAATAAAATTTGACTGAGTTTGGTTGATATTTCGTGTGAAAAGAAAATTAAAAAACGCACACACACACTGGCATCTTACACACTGTGGAAAATGTTAAGCTTATTTAGAAGGTTTTATATTTTTTGTTTTATGTTTTAGAAGCGCAGTTGAGTTTCTTATAGAAACGGCTCTCTTTTGGCTTGGCAGCATTAATAAAAATGATAAATAAAAATAAATAAATAATAAACAAAAATAAAAACAAACTTTGTTGTTTGGAATTTGGACAATTTTTATTTATGTTATTTCATTTTTCTAATTTTTTAAATTTTTTTTTCTTATTATTTTATTAATAGGGGTACTGGTTAATTCGCGCGGTTTTTTTTGGGAAAATTGAAGCTTTATTGTGAAAAAATGATTACAAATTTAATATTCAAAGTATTGTCCATCACTAGCTATAACTTTTTCCCATTTTTCTGGCAATTCACGAATACCCTTTCTGAAAAATTCGGCCGGCTTTTCCGCTATCCACGAATCGATCCAATTTTTTACTTCTTCATAATTGGAGAAGTGCTGGTCAGCCAGGCCATGTTGCATTGATCGGAAGAGATAGTAATCGGATGGCGCAAGGTCTGGACTATACGGCGGGTGGGGTAGGACATCCCATTTGAGCATTTCAAGGTAGGTTTTGACGACCTGTGCAACATGTGGCCGAGCATTGTCATGTTGCAAAATTACCTTGCCGTGCCTTTGTTCATATTCCGGCCGTTTTTCGCGCAGTGCTCGGCACAAACGCATCAATTGTCGTCGGTAGACTTCCCCTGTGATCGTTTCATTCGATTGCAAAAGCTCATAATAGATCACACCCAGCTGGTCAAACTTTTTTGGCTGTCCGGGCCGTTCATCGTCCTCCAAGTCAAAATTGCCACTTTTGAACCGTGCAAACCACTTCTGGCACGTACGCTCAGCTAGAGCATGCACACCATACACTTCCACCAAAATACGATGACTTTCGGCAGCCTTTTTCTTCATATTGAAGTAAGAAGAAAGTACTCCCCGCAAAAACACTTTATTCGGCACAAAATTCGACATTTTCAGAGTAAAAAAAAGTATTGTTGTTTACGCTTCAGCTAAATGACACATACTGACTCTGAAACTATATGACAATAGCTTTCCGACACATATTTGGAAAGGTGAATCACTGTTCACAATTATTATATTTTTTCATTGTGTTCTCGTTTCTAGACGCTTCCTACGCATTACAAATAAAAACTAAAAAATAATAATAAAAATAATAAATAAAATAATAAATAAATAATAAATAAAAATAAAAAATAAATAATAAATAAAAATAAAATTTTTTTTTTGAATTTGGGCAATTTTTATTTATTTTATTGTTTTATATTATTTAATTCCTATAGCTTTTTTTATTATTTTTATATATTATTATTTTGATATTTGTCTTTAGGTCCTCTTTTCTAGACGCTTCCTACGCATTACAAATAAACATTTAAAATAGTAAAAATAATAAATAAAAATAATAAATAAATAATAAATAAAAATTTTTTGTTTAGAATTTGGAAAATTTTTATTTATTTTAATGAAAACCAAAATAAATAAAAATTGTCCAAATTCTAAACAAAAAATTTTTATTTATAATTTTTATTATTTTATTTTTGTAAAATATTTGTTATTATTTTTATATATTATTTTTCTCTATTCCTATTTTGATATTTTTTCTTTGTGTCCTCGTTTCTAGGCGCTTCCTACGCATTACAAATAAAAATAATATTCAAAATGAAAAATAAAAAAAATAATAAATAAATAATAAATAAAAATACAAATTTTTTATTTGGAATTTGGGCAAAGTTTATTTATTTTATTTTTCTATATTATTTTATTTTTATAAAATATTTTTTATTACTTTTTAAATTTATCTCTATGGAATTTGGGCAATTTTTATTTATTTTATTACTTTATATTAATTAATTTGTATAGCTTTATTTTATTACTTTCATATATTATTTTTCTCCATTCCTATTTTGATATTCTTTCTCTGTGTTCCCGTTTCTAGATGCTTCTTATACATTACAAATAAAAACTTAAAATAATAATAAAAATAACTAATAATTAGCAAATAAAATAATAAATAAAAACAATAAGTAAATAATAAATAAAATTAAAGGTTTTTGTTTTGAATTTGGAAAATTTTTAATTATTTTATTTTTCATTATTATTTTATTTTATAAAATATTTTTTTTTTAATTTTTTTATGGGATTTGGACAATTTTTATTTATTTTATATTTCTATAGATATTATTTTATTTTTGTAAGTTTTTTTATATATTATTTTTCTTTATTATTATTTTAATATTTTTTCTTTGTGTCCTCGTTTCTAGACGCTTTCTACGCATTATAAACAAAAATTGAAAAAATAAATAATAAATAAAATCAAAAAATTAAAAGATTTTGGTTTGGAATTTGGACAATTTTTATTTATTTTATTTTTCATGTTTTTTATTTTTTTTTAAATATTTGTTTATCTTTTTGTATTAAGTTTAACTAATTATTTTTGTTGATTTAAAATTTAAATTAAAAAAATTAAAATAAAATTAAAATATTTGTCCAATTGGTTATCAACTCTATTGGCCAAATTTGGCATATTTGCCAGCACTAATTACATTAAAATTTCATTGCATACCTTTAGGATGATTTTGACAGACAAAACAATCGTTTCTTCTTATTCACACCGCTTAGGAGCACAAGGCAACTACAAGGCTACAAGCATTCATAACTTCTTCAACATCTTTTCTAACATTTTGTGTTGTACACAAACAAAGAGTTATGAACACATATATTTTTGAAAATATTTATACACACATGTACATATTTTTGTTTAAAATGAGGATATAAAAATTATTGAACAGCTGTTGTTGCTGTCTGAGTTGCTTTTCTTGCTGCATACGAAAATGTTTTGCGCCTTTATTGCAATAACCAAAGCACATTTATTATAAGGCAAGAAATAAATCATGACATAAAATTGCCGTTAATACAGAGTAAATGCGCACAGATAATAACGCACATAAATAAATGCAGATTGCCGCCATTTTTCAGTACGTCGTCAAATCGTTGCGATATAAGGAGGCAGCGCCATAAAAATGCCAGTTAAATCGATTCTGAATGCAAAGGGATTTTCGTCGAATCAGTGTGAATAAAATGCCTAAATGTATGCTATGTGTTTTACTCTTTATCGAACAGCGATTTGAGGGCATATTAGATTACTTAAAAATCGTTAATGATAGTCGAATATGGAGAAAATTGTAAAGTCAATACAAATCCAACTCACAAATAGTTGCTGGCAAATAACTTGCCTCGTTCTTTCTGAGCCTAACTAACCATTTTACTTGTTCAACATTACTGACTCGACTGCTTTGCCTGATGCTTTGCGTGAACCACTCGACACCTGTTTGCTGGCCCATACGAACTCATCACCAACCTGCATGCGTGCAATTGCCTTCTGTTCATTTTTGGCAAAAATTGAAAAACAAAAAACTTTTTAAAAAATGGGAAAAATGGAAAAACTGCAATCGTTGAAATTGAAATTGTTTTGCAGTGTTGCAGACTTGTGCGCATTGCTGAAGTTGTAAGCGTTATGCTGTTTGTTCATTTTTGTTGTTGCTTTTCGCTACTGTCAAATTTTATTTGCTCTTTTCATTTGTTGTTGTGAAAATTGAAAATGAAGCGAATATTTGGCTTTGTTTCGAGTCTACAGAAATGCAAGTGGCAAGGCATATTTTCATTTAATTGCTGGCCGCGACTGGGTTCCACTGACCTCTGTGAGGTATTTGTGGCATTGTTGCAAAGTTGAAGTGAACGCGTATCGTTGTTTGTGGAGTTGAGCGACAGTTTAAAATCGATTTCAAATTTATTGTGAACGCATGAAGTGGGAAACTTTTGCGGGCAATGCAAGAAGAGGAACAATTGTTCACGTAGACTTTGGAAATAACTACTCGAAGTATTCAAAGAAGTCACAATTGCACAATTAGTGAAATATTTAAGTAATATTTAAGTATATAAATTACCTTTAATTGATTTTAAATAATTATTAAAATGTTTTTTTCAATAACTAATAAAAAGTTTAACATTAAATAGTACAAAAAAATATAAACATTATGAAACATTTCTCCTTTTTTACTCTTTGTGGAACCACAAAGATTTGTGTTTTTCCTGGGATAACTTAACGAGTTACAGTTGCTAGCAAATCGTTTAGAGCTAAAAAATTTGAAAAAGTGGAACCACGAGTATTACGCTATCTTCTCTTAGTGAGCAAAGGGCAGATACAGAAGCATTTTCTTCTCCTTCACGTTCCTGCAACTCACAGAAGTCATTCTCATTCAGTATCACTTTTGGCCGTAAGATCTTTTGGGGCAATCTGGCGTACATAACTTAGAAACAAATTTAGTTCTTCTGACCAAAGCAGGCATAATTCGTATCGCTGGAATGTGCCAGTCTGCGAGTAGAAGTGCATGTCTCACATTCCTTCTGGTGATTTCAAATAGGTTGCATATTCTAGTAAATTTCGTTAAAATTCAGGAATTTAAATCGAAGTGCCCGAAATTTCCAACCATAACCCGAAAAAAATCCACATAAAAAAATGGTTTACAAAAATTAGAATTTTAGGAAAATGCTCTGCAATTCATTTAGTTCCACTTACTAGGACTGACATGCCTCACAATACAAGCCACATGTCTCATATATTATATCATAAAATATTTCATATATGTTATCCACTAAGTAACATGTCCAACTCTGCATAACGACCCAAAAATTTTTGTCAGTGTGCCTTCTATCTTTGCAACTTAGCTTTCCACTTATTTTGCATTGAAATCTTTTAAACAAACAGTCAACACTGGCGTCAAGTTACAAAATTACAATTAATTTATTGTAACTTCTAAACCAATTATACGAAACTTTGACAACGCATTTCGCATTCGGTGCAAATGGCGTAGCAGCGTTTACATGGTTTTATCCGTCGGTTAAGCTCTTGAAACAACTAACTACAAGTCTAAGATGCAATCTTGATTTATTTGTTGTGTTTTTTTTTGGGCAAAAGTGTGCCATAAAAGATTTACAGCAAATACTTGAAAAAGGTTATCAATGTATTACGCACACACACATACACAGACATGCGCAGGCACACACCTGAGTCTGTGCTGTAGCAAAAACTTAAGGGGTAGCATCACTCGAGGATTTTGGAAAAATATTTTAGATGTTTTGTGTTTTTGGTTGACGAATAATTTGGAGTTTTGAATACATTTCCCAGTTGCTGCTATAGTAAAGAATGAATTTTGAGAGGTTCACTTTTTGAATTTTTCACAGCACTCTCAAAGCTTTGAACTCTTTTTTAACAAATCACTTATTGCCAACTGGGTGGACAGACTTCTCCAACACCGTTGCATGGATCGATTTGGCTCTAAGGTAGTCATTTATTTTTCCATTTTTTTATTTGATTGCAGCTTGTTATAAAAAATTTACTGAAAATGTTTTGGCCAAAAATTGAGACTCTTTTTTCAAAAGTTCAACATTTCAACAAAAATGTGTTTAATTTGCCTTGATTGAAGCTTTTTTGTTATACAAAATTTACTGAAAATTGTTTAGGCAAAAATTTAGAATTTTTTTCCAAAAGTGCATCATTTCTACGAAAATTTGTTAAAAGAAAACCCTTATTTATAAACATAGACAATAGAACATTCGAGAGACTATGTTGAGAAATAAAACGTTTTTTTGTCGAAAAAAATTTCTTTTATTCAAAAAGTCACTGACTTATCAAACTACTAAAATGTTTTTGTTTCTTTTCAGGTCTTATAATTTACAAAAAATCCGTTTTGGATTAAAAAGAAGGCGATTTCAAAGCACCCATTTTAAATAAAACCAATAAGGAAAACAATTTTTTCTATACTTACATTCCTCAAATTTTTAAATTTTTTGAAATGACATCCTCTTACTTCTTCGCAAAATAAATCGCCAAATCTTAGGCATTTTTTTCGACAGCTAAAGGGGTGTTACCCCTTAAGCCGCTTTAAAAATCCCCAAATGCCAATTTCTATGGTATTAAAGACACACACACACACACATACATTCAATCGCACACATTCAGCCTTGTCGAAGCATGGCTACATGTGTACATACACACATAACCATTTACATATTTACGAACAAATGTAGCCGCACTCCCAATAGCCAATATATGTTGTTTGTTATGTGTTATGGCATATGCGTTAGTGTGCGTTTGCATCTGTATGTGTTTGTGTGTGTGTGTTAATTCACCTGCTGCTTGTATTTTCCACTTGAACAGCTGACATTGATTTGCGTTGCTATCGTTTGTTGTGCTCGTCATGCGTCGCGCCATATCCATGTGTGTGTGCGTGTGCGTGTGTGTGTGTGCTAGCATTGTTGTTGCCAACGTTTAACCCCTTTTCAAAAGGCTTTAGTTCAACCAGCCTCCCCGTTTTCTCTTTGCTCTGCTCTTTGTGATTTTCTTGCTTTGCCTTCGTCTGAAACTTGCAGAAAGCTGAATGTTGCTGATTGTTGTTGTTGTTGTTGTTGTGATTTCGTAAGCGTATGTGTGTTTGTGTTTATTTTTTCAGCCATTTACTCATCTCAGGTATGTAAGTATTAGTTGGTGCCTTTTTTTCGCATTGAATGCACCAACAAATCGCGTTACAGCAACTTTTCCGCACACCAAATCGAAATGCTTGCGAGGGTATTTGCAGTTGTTGAAATGTTTTGCGGGTTAAGTAGTTGTGGCATAATGTGAAGTGAAGCATTTCGCTCGCATTCGTTTTTCCTGCCACTCTGTCAGACTGAACTCTACTCAGCCCTCCAATGGCTAATGTGTTGTGCAGTGGCGGATTCAGGGGGGTTTTGGGGGTTGAAACCCCCCGAAATATTAGGATCAACTTTAAAACTACATACAAATTAAAAGACATTTTATAAATATTAAAGAATTACTTTTTGAAACCCCCCGAATCCGGGGGTGTTCCGCCCCTGGTGTTGTGTGTGTTCTTTCTCGTTTGCTTCCCCACATCTTCTTCTTCTTCTTCTTCTTGCGATGCCCCACGCAGACATATGTAAGTTAAAATCTGTTGAGCACTCTTTGGCTTTCTTTGTTGTTATGATTACGATTGTACATATGTATGTACATATGTGTGTATGTTGCAGTATTTGCGTAAGAGATTTTTCAGATTTTTCACTTTGTTAGTTTTAGTCACCGGATTGATGCGACCCACGTCTGGCAGTTGCACTGTTGCTGTGTGACAGTTGCGTTGAATTATTTCCATTGGCATTTTAATTGCACAGCAATATTTCGAAGGACTTTCGAACAGAGAAATAGTCAAATGAAAGGAGATTTGCAAATCATTTTTAGATAATTAGAAAAACAACAATGCAATACTCTGTTTGACCAGCGAGTTGTGTGAGCAGCAGAAACAATATTGTTCAAGTAAGAATTTTACATGCAGAGACAGGTAACTTGACACAAAAGCTATTCAAAATAAGCCAAAACAAAAATGTTATCAATGGAACTTTTCGATAATTCAGCGAAATTTAAAGAAGGAGGAAGGAGTTGGAGTGCGAAAAATTTCATCATTCCAGGCGAGTAAATACAGCTAAGCGTTAAAACAAAGGCTTGAATTTTCCTAGAGCTAGTTTACTTTTGAACAATTTTAGCTTAAAACGGGTTAAATAAATTTTGTATCAATATTTTTTAATTAAATAAATTTATGGAAAAATACAAAATTATCACTTTTTGATTTTATTTACCCATTATTTTGATCAAGCGCGCCCAATTCGTAGACTTCAAATAGAACCCAAACTTTCCCTGACATCGCTGCAAATAATTGGAAAATATTTTTGGGATAACAGTAAAATTTTTGTAATTTGCTTTGAATTCACTTCTAAAAATATTAATTTGTTGGTGCCTACTTAAGTTAAACCCATAAATCAATTGTAGCTTTTGCTATAAGATGACAAATAGGTGAAGTTGCTCGCAGGCAACTTTGGGGTCGAAAGGGTTAAAAGAAAGAGTCAAACGTTGTTTTAAGAAAATTCTAAAAATAATCTTTAAAAATGTATTCATTTTTCTTTTTCTTAAATTTTATTAAGTATATTTTTTTTTATTTATTTTATTTATTTTTTTTTAACCCATATTAAATTTTTTTAAGATGCTCTCAAATTAAGAAGAACATTTGCACTTTTCTTTTTCTATTTATGTTCTACGAACGCCAAAAATTTTATTTAGAAGCGTTCAAAATTTGTTAATTTAATCTAAAAGCAAAAACTTATTTTAAAAGAATTCTAAAAATAATCAATAAAGGCAGGTTCATTTTTTTATTTAAAGTAAGAGTTAAAATTTATTTAAAAAAAATCTAAATATGTATAATCCGTAAATTTATTCAGTTATATATTTTTCAATTTTATAACTGAGATTTAATTTTTTTAAGATGCTCTCAATTTAAGAAGATAGTGTTTAAAAGAAGTTTAATTTTTCTTTTCAATGTATGTTCTACAAATGTCAGAAATTTGATTTGGTAGCGTTTAAAATTTGTTAATTTAAAGAGCTAAATATTATTTTCCGAAAGTTCTAAAAAAAATCTATAAAGTAATATTAAATTTTTTTAATTTAAGGAGCTAAATTTATTTTTTAGAAATATCTAAAAATAATCCATAACAAATTATTAAGATTCTTTTTCTTAACCCGAGACTAAATTTTTTAAAATTTTAGATTTTAAGATGAAATTTTATAAAATATATATGTTACTTTTCTTTTTCAATTTAAGTTCTTGAAATGTCAGAAATTTGCTATTTAGTAGGATTCAAAACTTGTTAATATAAATTAAGAGCTAACATTTTTTTAAGAAAATTATAAAAATAATCTATACAAATTTAAATTTAAGAATGAGAAAATTAATAAATTTTGTAATTTGCTCATTATTCTTAAATTTCACAACTCAGACTTAATTTTTGTAAGATGTTCTCAGTTAAAGAAAAAAATTTATAAAAATTTTTTTTACTTTACGTTTTCAATTTAAGTTCTACTTACGTCAGAAGGTTGATTTAGAAGCGTTCAAAATTTGTTAATTTAAAATAAAAGCTAAAATTTATTTTTTAGAAAAATTTAAAATTATGAAATCTATAAAAGTTTAATAATTTTCTTTTTTCTACAATTTTTAACCGATACTTAATTTTTTGTTTTTAGATGTTCTCAATTCTAGAAGAAAATTTTTAAAAGATGTTCACTTTTCCTATTCAATTTATGTTGTACAAATGTAAAAAATTTGATCCAAAATTCGTTAATTTAAAGAAACTTCTAAAAATAATCTATAAAGTAGGATTCCAAAATTTTTAATTTAAGTAAGAGCTAAATTTTACTTTAATTTAAGAAAATTCTTAAAATAATCCAAAAAATTTATTAATTTTTTTTGCTTAAATTATGTAACCGAGACTTATTTTTTTTAATTGCTCTCAGTTTAAAAAGAAAAAACAAAAAGGAAAATAAAAAATTGTTCACTCTTTCTTTTTCCCTTTCCCTACAATTTATGTGCTATGAATGTCAGAAACTTGATTAAGGTTTTAAAATACTTTTTTACAGTTTCAATTTCAATTTCAATTTTTACCCAATCTTTAAAAATGGTCATAATTTTCTATATCCATAAATTTTTAAATTTTTTCTTTACAAATAATAGAAACGCAAAAAATTCCTTTACATTTCTTTAATTATTCCTCACTTCAATCTTTCAAATATCGATTCCTGCAACAGCAAAATGTTGTTGTAATATCGAATAGAATTAAACTAAAATACCGTTCATCACTTAAGCATCTTTTGCAATTTTTTTATACGCTGCAACAAGCAACACGGAAGTGAATTTCCCATAGACTGAAATTACGTTTATCATTTCCTTATTTATCTGCAGAACATTGGCCAACGAACGAACGGCGCGGTGAGGGCAAAAGGAAGGCAAGAGTGCTGCACAAGCAGCAGAAGACAGCATAATTTTCCATAATGTTGCATTACGATGCAGATAAGTAGGTGTGTACACACATACTCACACACACACATACGCACGCACACATGTTGCAAATGAGCATAAACAAAGCGCATGCGAATTCACCGGAATAATCCAGCATTAATAACAACAACAATAACAATGTAGACAACGAAAACAGCAAAAGAAAGTAAAAATGCCAGTGACACTTTTACGGCATTGGCACTGAGACTGGCTAACAACAACAACAATAAAAACAGCAAAAATACACAACGCACTCAGGTAGAGGGAAACGTGCACGAAAGCGAAGTAAGTACAGACAAGTGGCAGTAAATCACGCAGGCCACAAAGGCAACGGCACAACAGCGGCAAAACAACAAATCCAACGTTGAAGTAAATGAAAGAAAATCGAAGTGAGACAACAAAGAGATGCGTTAAGTGCGCCGTAAGTGCACAAACAGTTGCCACTCTAAGAAAATTTTATTAAACAGAAGAAGAAGAAGAAAATGTTGGCAAAATTATATTCACTCATTTGATATCCAATAAAACAATGTTTCACTTTTTATTCTAGATTTTCGAAAGTATTCCATATTTTTTTAAGGTATAATCTACAGAAACCATACTTTGGAGAATCTAAAGTTTTAGAAATAGATCTGAGCTTTTAAACGCAACTGAGAATCTAAAAGAGTTAATATTTAGCAACTGTTTCAGTACATTTTAGAGCTAACAAACGCTGAGTAAAACTGTTCTTCAGAGATTGAAACATGAATTAAAAAATACTTCCAATTAAGCAGACAGCAGTCTGATCTTATTTGTTCACTGTAGACTTAAAATAGAAGTGATTTTATAATTAATCCAATAAGCTTCTTCAAAATGCTCTTAAAAACCCGAAAATTCTGTTAATAACCTAAGAAAATCATATTTAAAAAAAAAAATTCAAGATTTTCATATTTCTTTAACCTTTAAAACAGCTGTAACATCTTGACCTTAAGATTTTATGGACCTAAAACAGGTCCTAGCCCATGGTATACTTCACAGCATTTCTAAAAATGGGTTCAAAGATTTCGAAAAACCACCACAGAAACAGAAAAAACTCTGTTGAAGCACAGATTACAAAGTTTCATATGTTTAGTTTTTTTTTCTATTCCTAAAAAATGGGTCGTACAGACCTAAAATTTACTTATATTGTAATAAATCTCAAATTCTTTTCAAAAAAGTGTTTATAGTAGTAAATCACACAATCTTTTCAACTAGAACTAATTGATGAAAGATAAGAAATAATACCAGGAAAAGAAAAAATTCTAAGTTCAGAGACGTAATTTGTAGGCATAAAGTCTAAAGATCCAAAAACTTTCAACTGAATCCATCAATGACTATATCTCACCAGGTTACCGAACAACCTGAGAAGAGCAAAGTCGAATGCTAAACCTTTAATTCGAAAGCCTTCATCTAAATATTCAAATTCTGAAATAAAGATCTAACTGAAGTAACCTTCACCACTCTATGACAAAGAGATCAATGATTCCCAGAAACCTGAAAGATCTAACTATTAGTAAGTCTCACGAACTCTACAATGAACACAAAGATTCCCAGTAATCTAAAATAATATCTAACTTAGAGTAAATCTAACGAACTCTATGACTACGTGTTCAAAGACTCCCAGGAACTCGAAATAAGATCCAACTAATTTTTAATAAATCTTTCCAATTCTTAGACTATGAGCTCAAAGATTCCCCTAAAACTTGAAATAAGATCTAACTAACTATTAACAAATTTTCTAAATTCTTCGACTATGAGCTAACAGATTTCTAGGAGCCTGAAATAATATCTAACTTAGAGTAAATCTAACGAACTCTATGACTATGAGCTCAAAGATCCCCAGGAACTTGAAACAATATTCAACTAACTATTAAAACATCATGTAAATTCTTCGACTATGAGCTCAAAGATTCCCAGGAATCTTAAAAAAGGTCTAATTTAGAGTAAATCTAACGAACCATATGACTATGAGCTCAAAGATTCCCAGGAATCCGAAAGAAAATAAAATATCCGAAATAAATAAAATTTCATATCCCTCGACTATGAGCTTAAAGTTTCCCAGGAACCTGAAATAATATATAATTTTTAGTAATCCACACGAGCTCTTCAAAAATAAACTTGAAGATTTCGAGATATTAACAGAAATGTGGAAAATTTAAGCAGTTTGAAGGAAAGACCTCGAATTTAACGGAACTTTCTAGGTTCTAGAATTTTGAATTGGTTTCTGTTAAAGGAAAGTTCATGAAATTTTCGAAGATGAGTTCATATCTTGAATTAGTTTCTGTTTTAAAGTAAGTTTTATGAAGTTTTTGAAGTTTTTCGACATAAACCCGAAAACGACTTCATAACTGCATAACTACTGGATTTATGGAACCGGTGATACTCTGGTTCACAATGGGCTTCACACAGGGATCACAAAGAATGTTTTGGGTTTGTGATTAAAGGTTATATCTTATTTTTTAAAGAGGTTTGTTTTCATTGGTGATTATGGAGATGATTTGCTTTACGCGTTCATCGGAAATATGTGTTTGGATCAGTTTTAAAAAATATATTAAAATATTTGGAAATATTGATTTGGATCAGTTGAACGATAACATCATTTAAATTTCACTTTCGCTTTTTGTCCAAAAGTATTTTCAAAAACACACAATTTTATTGAATCAAACCACAAACCACAGAAATTCATCCACCCGATCAATGAATAATCTATTTTAGCCCGAAGAAAACCCACTCATAAGCCCATCTCTCACTGACCTTCAGCACGCATACACACACACACACACACATACAAACCCGCATCTGTAACTTCCTCTCCTAATCGCTTCTTATCTCAAACACCAAACAAATTGAAAACAACGAAAAATCTGTAAATCTGCGGCAATTTCCAGTCGTGTCTTCATTAGTCGACACTCCATGGTTGACCACATGTTGGGCACATAATCACCTGTCGCTGTTGGCGGCTTTTCTTCGTCGTTTCTGTCATTTGCTTTCCACGCATTTCTTTTGGGTTGCCAACATGTTGCATGGCATGCAACACGAACCGCCGCGCAACGTCTTCAAACCCCAACACCAACCAACCGCTGTCGAGCTTGTGGCGCAAGTTGCGCTTCTTTGAGCCGTCGCTACGCAGTTGCTGGTGAGTTTCTTCAGCTTTGGCTGGCCGCGCCAAAAATGGGTCAGTCTATATAAAGCCAAGTTCAAGGCGATCGCCGTTTCAGATCAACCAGATCCCTAGTCGCAGCAACACGCAAGCGCCGCACGACCAACAAACGAACGAACGAAAGCAGTGAAAATTGTGCGTGAGAAATTTGCTTTGGTGTCT